>WKLE02000853.1:0-33897 GCA_014885115.2 Asterionellopsis glacialis | reverse complement strand
TGTAGCAATTTACCTTCAATCGTTAGCGAGAATAAGAATTTTCATCTTTTGGATTTTGAATTCGCTAAATCTATAAGAGAGCTGCAAATTGTTTTGGGTTTCGAATATGCGATATCTTCCTTCTCCAAACAGAAAAATACACTCCAATTCGAGTCACAGTTGCAGTATATCAGTTCGTTGTATCCTGAGAGAGATGGCCCGCTTTATGACAGTTACGGATGCCGCCATTGCTGCCTTGGCTGGCAGCCGCCGTTATATTCAGAAACAGTATATTCAAGCACGACGGTTCACCAATCACTGGAGCCCGTACTAAGCTTACTTCCAATTCTTGCAACACGAACGTTTTTACCAGTGACGCTGTTCGCTCTATGCCACGCAACACTTTTATGCTTTGCGGCAACACGAAGTGGCACTGGTTCACCTGTAAGCTTCCACGGTGGCGGTTGTACAATTAGAGCATGTGCTTGCCGTTTCCATTCATCTTCTTGCACGGGAGGAATTAAAGAATTGGTGTTAGAAGGAATGCCATGTTTTTTCATTAAATTTCTCTCCATGGATTCGATGTCTGTGGTCGGTAGCCGACCTTTAAAGAAAGCCAATTCTGAAATTGCTCCTTCGCCCTCTCCGTCCACTCCGTCTCCGTAGCACAAGGACATATCAAAGGCGTGGTCCGATCCAATTGTGATGCCATCCAAAACACAACCAGAAGCAGGTTGTGCGACTCCACCGTGATTTGAGGTGTCACTACCGTCATACGGACTGCCTCGTTGAAGACTTTCTTGTGTACCGTCGATTCGTAGCAAGCTATTTTCGCCGTCAAAAACAGCCACATAACAGTGCCACAAGCCAGGTCCCGACTGACCTCGATAAATATTCTCTTCAAGTGGTTCTTCCACGTCATCGTCATCTATATAATTGGCCATATGTGGTCTCATACCGGTGCTTTGAAAGATACAATCGCAACATCCACTGTTATCATGGCCGGATTTTTGTAAGTCTGAGTAACAACTGCTGTCGTCAGAGTCTATACTGTTCGGATTTGAATAAGTTTCCAACCTTGCTGATGGTACCGTAGAATTGCTTTCGTCGTTAGGTGGGTCTACGACTAGACATGCGGGACTCATGTCAATCAAGGCGTCACGGGGATTAACCGGGTGCATGTGTCCCATTTCAAAGCGACGCTTCAGTCCTGAAAAGAAACACCCATCTTCAGTGGCAATTCCAATACAAAAGACAGTTATCGGGCCCTCCACTGGACCACAATCGAACTGTGGTGTCATTAGTCTTACTGCATGACTACCAGGTGCATTTAAGAACTGCAAACATCTTTGTCGTTTGCCTGGCGTTGTCCCTATTGCCGATGTTGGTGAAGGCACCGCAAAATCAGGTCTCTTGTTCTTTGTACTTAGCACCATCCGTGGAAGAGCCAATTGTTGTAATTCACGTCTACGCTTATTCCGTACTATCCGCGCTCGTCGATGCTCTTGACGTCGAGCATCTTCCCGTTCAATTCCTCCTCTTGCTCGGACTGTCTCGGTAACATTCCCGATTGGACCTGTGATCTGCTGTATTTCAGTTGGTATCGGTACATCACTATCCCAACACAGACAATAGCCATCTGGACGAGCACGAGCAGCACCTCGTACAGCAAATGAGGTGCAATAATCACTGCCATTGACACCTGCTACTTCGTTAGTAGTAGTATCCTCATTTTTTATCTTTTTGTCGGCAACAGAATCTAGGACATGCTATATAATTTAAATAAGATATTATTGAGAAACAAGACGCAGTAGGTGTGTCAGTACAAAATATTTAATTTGGTTCTGCTTTGAGTTTTCTGGAAAATACTTCTGGAGGGACGTACATTTACAAAATCATTAGCATATCCAAATGGTACTAAAACTTCCATAGGATAACGGTATCCTCTCCATTCATGACTACATGTTTGACGTCTGCTGTCACTAACTGCCGCTTTTTCGCTACTTCTGCTACGTGGATTCCATTTCTTTTTTGCTTTACCATCGTCGTCACTTCCTTCATCATAAAGGGAGTTTCCACCACTTGGTGCGAACCCTTCTGTACTTTCACCTTCTGGAGTAAGCTCATCTTCGGAACTAGTAGGCTCACCCAAGGGTACTGAACGGATTTGAATACCCATAGGATGGAACCAAGCTAAGCAAAATGTATCAACCTCGTGAGAAGAATATTCTGTTAAATCCAGTGATCTATGTTTTAGGGACCGTGCCATAGACGGTAAGAGAAGTCTCGACATGGGAGAGTAATCCGAATCAGGGCTAGAAGATGAATTTGATATAGCGCTGGTAGATCTACCATCTTCTGAACCGTCACTATTAGTCTCCACGTCTAATATTTGTTGGACAATCTCCTCTGCAACAACTTTTCTCCAACGTCGATTCACATTGGAAAAAGCGGCCAATTCAACATTCGAACTTGCATTTTTTGTCAACCAACGAATGGCCACTTCTGGGAGGTCCATTTTCAAATTTATTGGTTGGTCTTCAATCAAGGAAATAGACTTCTTGTCGCCACCCTATTGCTAGGTTTCAATGCCACACAAACAAATATTATTTCTGGAGGTTGGAGATGGTTACTTGACAGTCAAGTTAGGTCCTTTACCCCGTTACATTTCTCTCACCAGCTCACAGAAAGTAGGACACTTGATTGGAGTATCCTCTCTATAGAGCTGATCCTACCTCCCATCGAGTGAATACCCATGATAGACCAACCCTGTACCGTGTACTTGTAGAGAACTACTAGCGGTAGGTCCTTTAGGACTAGTCCTTAAACGATGACGGACAGAAACCACCAGAGCGCCTCGATAGGATCGATGAGGGACTACTTCGAGCAAGGACCTCTCTGGCTGGCTCTCTAGAGACAGTTAGCTTGTTGTTCTTTCGTTGAAAACAATAATAACTCTATGTCCTGTACGAGACTGGTAAGACCTCAACGCATTTTTGGTTACATATGAGCAGAGTCACTCTGCTTTTAAGTAGACGGGTGGCGGTGAGCAGGCTCGTCTAATACCTGTACCAGGTACTCGTACAGGTGGTACCAGCGTTGGTTGGTACGGGTACATACCAGGTACACCTTCATTTCCTTGAATTTGCCCCATCGTCAGTGATCACTGGGTGGGAGGGAACTCGACCGGCGACTGGGTTTCTACCGGTAGGCCTTCCGGTACTTTGGATCCTAGAGGACTACCTGGTAGGACCTCCCTGGTGGAGGACCTACTTAGTAAGTAGTCGTAGAGAATGCTTGCGTGCTGAGGCTTTGGAGCTTGTCACCACCGCGAACGCATGAAAGAACCCATCATGACTACCATACTGTCTGTCTGTAGGCCTATTACCTGGTACTGTGCTAACGTAAGGTAGACCAATGTGGTCGAGAAGAGTAGTGAAAAAAGGGTCACTACTGGCGTACCGTACCTTTGCTACCCCGTACCGGTGCCGCTGTGACATCACACGCAATCAGGACATCTGCAGGAGGATTCTCCCCCCCAAAAAAGATGTATTTTTGTTCCACTATTTCTTTGGTTTCTTCTGCATAAAAAAATAGTATTGATGCTCATTCCGGTTTTGTTGGACTAAGGAAACGGTGTGATGCTCATTCCGGTTTTGTTTAAGGGAAGTGACCAAAATTGTGGGGGTTCTCATTTGACTCTCTCCGGCGTTGAAGCATTACTATTGGTTTCTTCAGGGTTCGCGTTTGCAGAAATCATCGTCACATTCCGCTACCTGACGGATACCAAACCTAGTTCCAAATCGTGATTGTCATCAAAACCGCATATTTTGAGTCCCTTTTCGGAGCTGCCGAATTTTAGAATTTCAACAAGGTGACATAAATTTTTGTAGATCATCTACTCATAATATTCTATGACATACGGTTCTCATTGAAGAACACATCCATCTTGAAAACTAGTTTACTAGTGAAACAAAAAATACATTCAAATCAAATTAACGACTTCCGAACATGAATAAGGTATTTAAAACTCTCCTAGCTGCACTGTCAATCTTGAGCAAATCGAGCCTGGCAGATGATGCTTTACATTGGTTGAAAACCGACAATGAAGATAATGGAGATGAACGAGATTTAGCAAGTTGTGGAAGATGTTCCTATGGCCATGTATGGGATGGCTCCTGTGGTTTTTTCCAGTCAGAGTCCTCTCTGTGGGATAAGTACTGCATCTCGTCCTTCAACGATAATTGTTTATATTGTGAACATTCGTGTTGTGCATATGATTCATCTTCATGCTGTGAAGGCTTTTCCGTGGGAGGTATTATCTTTATTATTGCAGTTATTGCTGCAATTGTAGGATGCGTATTTGCATGTTGTGCATGTTGCTCCTGTTGTCCGCTTTATGGTAAGATATGTTGCTGTAAGAAACCTGAACTTGATGAACCGGTAATGGCAAATTCGGCTGTGCTTCCTATTACTACAGGAGACACTGCGGTGCAAAAAGAATTTACAACACAGAACCCTGATGGAAGTGTTATTGTAACCAAGGAGGTTACAAATCCAGATGGATCCAAAACTATCACACAAGAAACAGGTACAATTGATCCCCATAACAATGCAGGAGGATGGGGAGGAGGAGGAGATTGCGGTGGTAGTGTGGGGGGGGATTGCGGTGGGGGGGGTGATTAATGCAGGAGAAGAGTGTCATTGTCAGCGACAGAGTCGAAAATGTTTAGGTCAAATAAACATTTTTTTTCTGCACACAATGATTTATATTCTATCAAAATATGATTGAGAAGGTTGATTTTGATGTACTGTACTGTATCTGTGAAAGTAATGAAATCCGATGTGATTTGAAATTTGAAGCAGGTGGAATTAGTCTACTACTGTATCAGTGCATGTATTTTGTATATAATAATATGTAAAGACACTTGCTTATTCTCGGTATCCTGCGCTTCAACGAAAATGAGGACTTTATTTTTTGATGATTACGTGTACGATGTGATGTTGCAGCATCTTCAAAGATCGATTGGTAATCTCTTTTCTATACGACACCACTACGCGCAGGGTCGAAAATGGCGAACTAAACGTAGTAAGAAAAATTGTATGCAATTAGTATTATTGGACATCGTACCTAGTATGTGATGTTAATCGCCCCTGGTACAAACCACGGGCATCCTAATACCGCGAACAGACGTCAGCAACCGTTTGTGACCGTTGGAAGCCAGCCGATCACACCTTTAGCATCGACAAGGTTCCCATCAAAATGTGATATTCATGATACTCGGATTCATGGATTCATAATTCCTCTTACCCAAAAAACAAATTCTATTCTCCACCCACACTCGTTTATGACTCTGGTTACAAACCATCTAAATTTGGATCAGACTAAAGTAATCAAAAGTACTCTTTTAGAAAAAGAATTGATCACACTAACTGAATGATTTTTGTTTATTACACATACGCTTAGACAATATAGGGGGATATATCTGGTGGTACAACTGGTTAATATCAACGTACACAAGAAATACATTCTCATAATATCTTGGGTGTCACAATTGGATTCTTGGGAACATCATCCTCATCAACATTATTATTTTATTATCTACAGTCAAGATATCGTCATCGTTGTCGTCTTCCACAAGATTTGGTTTTTGTTGAAGATGGAAAATACACAAAAGGTAAATAGTAATAACCCATACTCTATCTTAAGTATGGACAAAGATGAGAGTCCAGAGATGATGGACATATGAGGAAAAAAACGTGTCAGCACGACAATGGACGACAACCGATAAAAGTTGCATGTGTGAATGAATTCGGGAATCTAGATAACTTTCTCATAATCTATTGAATTCTCTGGTTTGATTAGCACTATAACCACTTGTTGTAGGCTTTTCTGAAATCTGAATAGTCATTAAGTCCTTCCCAATATAGACATCTCCATCAAAGTCACCTTCTTTCACAGCATCAATCCAATCTTGTTCATCAAGTGGACCACCAGGAACTGGGAAAATAAAAGGAGCATCAGCACCAATAGGAGAAAACATGTGAGTGAGAACCAAATTCTTGACTCCAGCCTTTTACATCATATTGGAAATGTCAGGAGCAGTGCTTCAAAGATTACCTTTGCAGGGAAACCACTATCATGCATGATAGGGTGCATAGCCAAATGGACCAAGATGTCAGCATTTTGAGCAAGCTTCTCAATGTTATCACTTCTTGAGTATGGGTGGAGTTCTGGGTCACTTCATCATTTGAGCTATCTCCTGAAATGACAATAACTCCAGCTGGGGTTACAACATGGTAGGAAGCTTGGCCATTGATATGAGTGGAACTGATTGGTTGAAGTGTCACTTCATTGACATGGTAGAGGGTTGCAATGTCATCACTTTGTGCAAAAGTAATTACATTTGCAACAGCAGCTGGTCATCCAGACTGGACATATGGCCTCTTTAATGAGCATAACTCAATTTCACTATATGTTTATGTGTCTGCAGTCAGTAGGTCACACTATGGGGTCAACAAGCAGGTTCAGTATTGCAGGCTGTGAATCTGTGATAGAACCTGCCTTTGGGGGCTAGAGCAGTCTTATTTTTTCATTTAATTGGTTGCTCTGTAAATTTTCATTTTCTTATAAATGCATGACTTGGTTAGTAGTTTTGTTTTTCTTGTTCACTGTATTTGTCAGGTAAGAACACATCCTGACAAACCTTTTCTTTGTGAGAATTAAGAAAAGTAAAACATGCATAGAAGGGCTGTTGTTGTCATCAATATGTGATTGTTCTGATTGTTCTAATAGTGGTCTATGCAGATTCAATTTTGGGATTTTCAACTTTTGTGTTCATGTAAATACACACATGTCTAGACTGTCTAGTCTTCATAAATGCAAAAACTAGCAACAAGACATCCTTCCATTATATTGTTGGTGTATGTCATTATTATTATTGCACATGCCTTACACCCCAATACATAAAGTTTGACCATTTTCCAGCATTTGGTCCATTATGAATGTGACTTACATCTGTTTTTGGAGTCAAATTCTAAATAGTATTTTCTTGACATAGTAGTTATACTATTTGGAATATAAACTTTACATTGGTGTGAATAATTTATATTGTCTTTGGAGGATTATGACAAAAAATACATTATTTAAAATAATACAATGATTTTGGAGGATTGAACCAAGTTCCATACAAAAGTCACAAACATGTGTTTGATGTTTATATCAGGAGGAAAAAATTTGAGAAAAAAATCTCATCTGTATAATTGGCCCAGCATGTCAGTGCTCCCCCTTGAGGGCCCTCTATCATTTGGTGTGCATAGCTTTATAGTGGTAGAAGACTTTTTTTTCTTGAGTTCTTCGTCTGAGAACTGGGTTGTTTATATATATTGTTTTATATTCATTATATGCATATTAAATTTATCACATGACCATCTTGATTTGGGGTGGGACACTTTCTACTTATTTTCTAGTAAAAAATGTTAAACTCAGTGTGATACATGAAACCCTGTGTCTGGTACTCAATCACAGTACCAGGCACATGTACAGTACCATTACCAGGTACATTGTATCTGAAATTTTTAGTCTTGTTAAAATTAGGACCTATTTATTTATGTACAATGGGTTGTCACTCTGCGTACCTGCTACAGTAGCACCCTTCAGAGAAACACCTGGTACAGTACCTAGGTATCAGGTGCAAGGTACAGTACTATTTTTTGTTGTTTCAGGCAAACTCACTGCAACACCCAAAGAATAGAAATTAATAGTGGTTTGCATTGAAGTTTTTAATATTTTAAAATCTAGTAAATGACTGATTATTCTTAGGGCATATCCAAAAATGTTTCATCAGCAACTTTCAATATGGAAGTTTCAATATTTTCATCCTTCAGAAGCATGTAAAAAGTGTAGCCTTAAATCATTCATTGTATGTCCTTTTATTTCACCATAAGGACACATTATTGGTTTTGATGTTCTATGTCATACTTTCCAATCCACACATAAGACAGAGACAATATCTTCTTCTGGTCTATTATAACATGCCTCCATGGGAAATTTCTCCCATCCCAAATAAGTCTAATCTTACTCTGTTCATAAAAGGAATGATCAGGAAGAATGGTATGTAACCCTGCTGAGAAAATCTATCACCATCATCTTAAGTCATGTCTCTGTGTATATTTTGTTTCCATTTATTAGCTGGAATGAGTACTTCAGTGGAAAGAGCATAAGGTTGACACTCTGAATCAGTTAATGCATCATTAAATATGTGACAGTATAGTTTTCCAACAGTTGCTGAGGTGGTTGTAAAATAACATGTACCATCATTTCCCCATGTAAAACCAATAGGACTCTTGATCATTTCTGCATAATAGGTTTGTTCCTGATTATTGACTGTATTGTTGATTAGTGAATTATGGTGGTACCCTTGGTCAAAAAGTATTTCATGGGTCATGATATGACACAGAATTGGATGTATGAGATGCTCTAACAGAATGCTGCCATTATTGTTGAGTTCATTTTTAACATTTACATCCATTTGTTTCCATATCTTTTCAATCTGATTGCAACTTTCTGATTCCAACTTAGGCAAAAATTCAAACTTTGAAATATTGTTCAAGCTGTTCTGTGGCTGCTTTCAATAAATAGCAAATAATTACATTCCAGTCATCCCAGATTGATTTCCATGAATTGGGTATTTTGGCTACAATAGCTTGATAATGGCTACCCCTCTACCAACATAAATTAATATCTTCTTGTGAAAATTAGTGAGAATCAACTGGTACAATATCTGGGGAAAAGAATCTTCAATCATGATCATATATTTTAACTTTGCAATGTTCCCTTTCTCTTGGATTGTCTACTAAAATAGCAATTCTTCTCCTTTATGTTATTAAAACAGCTATCAAAGTATGTACAAAACCTAAGTGTTGTTCTTTACAGCCCTCAATATCAAACTTAACTTGTTGTCTTAACCACTTCTTTGCACATGAGATGTATTTTTGATTCATGTGAGCATCAGAAGTTGAACCAGGATAAATATTTGTATTCCCTTTCATTACTCCACTTGGTCCAATTTTTAGTAGGATATAGTTAAACAAAGAAGAATGGAAGGTGAATTGTTGAATCCATCCTAAGAGAAACCAATATAGATCTTCTTAAACAATGACCATCTCCAGGTACATCCTGAATTGTGGGTTGCTCTGGAAGAAGAGATTTTTTTGTTTGTTTGAAGTAATATGAATTTGTAAATGGGTTATTGGTGATTTGGTGGAGACTACATCTGCAAACATGGAAAGAGAAGACTTTTGTTGACTTGGTTTGGAAGATTTCATCATGATAGCAGTCTTTTTAAGGATAGGTGGTGATTGTCTACCAAAATTAGACTTTGCTACTTTCTCCATAGATGCTGCACAGCTGCTTTTATATTCATCAAGTGCATAATAACTTTCTTTGGGTGTACAAGATAGCCTTTGGTAAAGATGGATTGTTGGAGGTGTTGGATTTTTTTTGCTTGTGTACCATCTATGAGGATGACTCTGAGGAAGGTTAAAAACAGTTTTTATTAAAGTGTCAAACTGTGCTGGAGTTGTTGTATTTTTTACATCATCATAATAATGCCAAAAGTACCAGGTAAATCCTGTTACAAAATCAGGATGCACCCAAGTATTCACTTCATCATCAATGGGACAGGGTTTGTTCTATCAGTCTTGCTAATTAAAAGTTTGAACTGGAAGCCTTCCTTTCTACAATGGAGTTATATTCCTCTGTCCTACCTGGCAACAATGACTTTTACCATCCTTTTGGATCATATTAAATAAGAATGGTAAAAGTATTTGGCTTCAAGTCAAGATGGAAAATTAATCATCATCAGCAGGAGGTTCAGGACCACCAGCAGCACCAGTAGCACCAGTAGCACCCACAGCAGGAGAATTAGGTTGAGGAGGATGAAAATAGCAGCCAGGGTATCATATAGGAGGTTTAGCAGATCCTGATCTTATTAGTAAAAAAAGAGATAAGGTAGGAAAGTTTATGAGATTGTTTTAAAAACCAAACTACTAGAAAGTAATCACAGTCATACAGTCTACCATAGTCAATTGTGTAACCCACATCCATGTAGAACTAGCAAAAAGACAAATACAACAAGAACAATCCATCAGATCATCCCAACAAAAGAAACAGAGAATCAGCAATGAACAAAAACAAATGGAGACAGTGACAATGTCTTACAGCAAGGCATGACAAGGACAATAAAGACAGAAGGAGGGTGAGCTTGGGTTTAAAGGTTGTTCTGGTTTGACAGGCAGGTGTGCTGATCAGTATTAGCTGGTTGCTGTGATATGTTGTGCAGGGTCCAGTTCAATCAATTGTGGCATGGGAGTAGGTCCTACATGGTAACTGGTAGAACATAGTTGTCTCTACTGGAAAGTACATACAGTTTATGTAACTAGCTGATAGTCAGCAGGAGCAATGGCACACCAATCTGCTGCCTACAAATAATAATACAGTAGAAAATGTATTAATAAGAGGAGGGGGGGCTTTAATATGAACTACGGTAGCATCTGCACATTCAAAATGTACAGTAAAAATGTATAGCCATTTAAAAAAAAATTACAGTCAAAGTGTTTGAATGTAGTGTGCCATATAATATTACAACATGTTCCCTGTAGGATTTATACCAGGGTTAAGCATATAGCATGTAATACAACCATGCATCTAGACTACCTCATACCAAGTAATACCATGCACTACTAAGCAACATAACATCCCGGAATGTCACCTGGATATTTTCCCCACCATTTTTGGGATTATTTTATGGTACAGTCAAAAATGAAAAATGTACAGTCAAAGTGATTGAATGTAGTGTATCATGTAATATTACCACACACTACCACTATTCAAATCCCTGCAAAAATGCAGTGATAATAGTACTTGACATAAAAAATGCGTCAAAAATGAAATTTTCATAGTACTAAATTATATATGAGTTACATACAGAGTTTGCAGTAATAATGTTACAGGGTACGTTTCTATCTTGTCCTTTGCTTTTTTCAACCATAAATTTTTTAATATTCTTTCCAAAGGTATAAATTATGATTAATAGTCCCTAATAAATAGACTTTCAAAACTTGAGCAAGTGTGACAGTGTTCATCCTAGAGCAGCTCTTGTTACAATTGTGAACATTCTTGTTGTGCATATGACTCTGCTTCATAGATCCAAAGCTATTACATAAGAAACAGGTACACAATTGATCCCCATAAAAATGCAGGAGGATGGGGAGGAGGAGATCGTGGAGGTGGCAAAACGGCAACAGTGAGTAAGAGGGAATTGCAGTGAGGGAGGGGATTGATGCAGGAGAACAGCATCATTGTCAACAACAGAGTCAAAAATGTTTAGGTCATAGAAGCATTTTTTTGTGGGTACATTGATTTATATTCTATCAAATTTGATTGAGAAGGTTGATTTTGGACTAAAAAGTACTGTTAAAAAAAAGAATTGATCACACTAACTGAATGAATTTTTGTGTGTGTTATAGTGCAACTCTGTTCCAAGTTATTAAACCATAGGGAACAACATCAATGCCATCTTTTGTCATTGCCTAGAATATAGTTTCTAGACTTTAGACTAGAAAAGGTAAAGCTCTCCAAAGTAGGGAATTTCGGATTAAGGATGGGGACAATAGGCATATTAGGCACGCGCATTACAAAACACTGAACCATCGCCTTCGCGCACTTTCCTACTGCGCATGTTGTCCTCTTTCGAGAGGTTTGATTGGATGGGACACTCGGTTGAAAAGACTATCGGCAGATAGGTGGTGTGAGTCAATCAGGTCGTGAGTCATTTTTCTGAGAACATTATTGACACACCAAAAAATAACCACGTTGACTTTTTCTTTTCTCATCCTTGGCAGTACAGCATAGCACATGAACGACAAGTAATAAATTTACTTGTTTGTTGCCAAAGCAGAAGACAAAGACTCCACTCGAAGTTATCTCGTCTCACTCGAAACAAAGATTTTGGTATTATAAACTCATAAGCAAGGACTTGACTGTGGCGAAGAAATAATGATGTCAAAGTCAAAAAAAAGTTGCACAACGAAACAATTATGTTGCATTTTGTTGATGCAAACTTTAGCGTTGTCGAATGCTTTCGTACAACCCTCTCCTGGGGGATCAACAGCAACCAAGAATATTGGGAGGACTTTTGTACCTAACATTGGCAAAAGCATTATCATTCAAGACACAACAACGACCGTAGGGAAAATAACCTCAGCAGCGCCTACTTCATCTGCTTTGAACATGGCTCCGGTAGCATCTTTGGTATCGAACATCGCATCACCATTGGCATCTGTTGCAGTTTTAGCTAGTGTTATATTGATACATGAAGGCGGACATTACTTGGCTGCGCGCAGTTTGAATATCACAGTTGAAGAGTTTTCAGTAGGGATTGGACCCAAACTCTTTGGTTTTACGACGAAACAAAATGAATTTAATTTACGAGCTGTGCCTCTTGGAGGGTATGTGCGATTTCCTGAAAATTACAATATGACTCAAGCCAGAATCATGGAAGAAGCAGCCTTTGTGGCTGAAATGGAACGGAAAGAAAAGTTGCAAGCCAATATTAACATGACATTGGCAACTAAAACATTGGATGTATTAACATTCGGCGCTATATCACGTTCTAAAGAAAATCAAGAAGAAGAACGGTTGAGAAAACTTCAAGAAGAACAAGAACAAAATCAATCATGGTTGCAAAAGACATTCTCCAACAAGAAAAAATCTGACGACATGACATCTGCTGTTATCACAAAACAGGAAGATGTTGAAATTGAATATTACGATGATCCAGACTTGTTACAAAATCGTCCATGGATTCAAAAGGCAGTTGTACTTTTGGGTGGCATTATTTTTAATATCTTGTTAGCCTTTGCATGTTACTTTGGAGAAATTACAGTTGGTGATGGATTGCAAAAACCAGTCTTCGACCAAGGGGCTATCATCCGATCTATTAATAGTCCTGCTGCAGCATCTGCAGGTCTATTGAATCCAGGCGATGTTATCTTGGGTGTCAATGGTACGTACAGGCTTTTACTTGTTTCGTATCACTCTCCGTTTTGAAAAGACAAAGTAATACAGATGCTAACCTGATTCATTTTGTTATCTTCTCCCTCACGCATTCTACTCTTTTTTTGTTCTTTCATGCTGAATGAATCATACGTGTATATAAATATAGGATTGCCGCTGTCAACTACTGACCCAGATGGTGTTTCATCGGCACAACGGTCTATTTCAAATTTGGTTTCCACCATCCGTTCAACACCCACAGGGGAGTCTGTGGAATTATTAGTTCGCCATCCATCGACTACCACAACTGCGTCAGGCAAAACAGAAACACTTACCATTCAACCCAAACGGTCCTTGGATCCAAATACGGGTCGAGAAGGACCCCAAAGTATTGGGGTCATGTTAGGACCTAATTATGTTCGTACTGAAGTTGTCCACGCGAAAAACTTGGGTGAAGCAGCTTCTTTGGCAAGTCAAGCTGTAGGTGACTTAACAAGTGAAACAGTCCGTTCACTCTTCAATTTATTTATTCAGATTGGTATCAAGGGAGGTGTAACGAGTCAAATGACAGGTCCTATTGGTTTGATCAATACAGGTAGCGAAGTTGTGAAAACCAATGATTCAGGTGCTCTCATTGCATTCGTGGCGGCTGTCAGTATCAATTTGGCTGTGATTAATTCTGTACCCCTACCAGCCTTGGATGGTGGGCAGTTAGTCTTTGTGATAGCAGAAGCTATTACCGGTAGAAAAGTCAATCAAAAATTCCAAGAGGGCATTACGGCAGCCACTGTGGTATTTTTGTTGATCGTTTCATTTTCGACAGCCGTGGAAGATGTCTTTAATATCTTTGGAAAATAATAGAAATAAATCTTACATGCATATAATATAGTTCATTAGAATACTTTACAACAAACGCTTTAAAATATGTAATTTACTCTATATCTTACAAATAAATTCTGTCACTACAGTATTCCGGTAGAACAACAACACTCAATATCAACCGCGTGTCCGTGGTTCAATCAGTACAGTTCACAGTATTTTGGCTTTCCATCTTCACAACACTAGTTACAGTCAGTATCCAAAACTAGATTTCGCCTTATCGTACCCTTAAGAAAATACCATCAATACCATAGGAGGCAAACGTCGTTACTATTGCTGATAAAAGCAAAAGCCAATACCCGCCAACAAGTAATGATACGATAGAAAAAATTACTTGAGAAAGAAGTGTCAAAGGTGATGGCATCAGAGGTAGAGGCTTTGTATTTTTAGGATGTTGTGGTGTGCGTTCTAATTCCAGTAGTTTCTGTAGAGTTGTTGTTGCCATCGTGGACGTTTCTTCACTGTTGAAATCTTCACCAAACTCATGAGTATCAAAATTTTCATCAAATCTGCTCACATAACAAGATGACGAACAGGGAAACGAGGACTTGAAATGGTTGTTAATGTCGCTTCTTCGTTTTTGTTGTTGACAAAACGCAACGCGTGAAGTACTTGTAATACTGTCACCAGAAGCAAGAGGTATATTCTTAGCTTCTACGTTATGTAACATCATTGAAAAGAATATTGTCAGTGCTACGTAGTAACAGCGAATGAAATTGAATCGGTTGTTTGGTCCCATCATTATAGTCATTGCGTTTGGGGACAATAATCAACTGTAATGTCAACGAAATGATCGAACAACACAAGGTAAAAAAAAGTGTTCTAATCCGCATTTTTGCAGAATTGAGAATTGTGTGTCTGCCATCTGCAACCTGTTGAACTTCAATAATTCCTACGAAGGAAATCGTATGTTTGTTAACGGCTTCTTAACGGAACTCCTTTTATTACACTCTTAATTTTTTTCTCGTTCACAAGATGAAAAAACAAGTGCTCTAGAGTACCAGGTACCGGTACGCGCATAATGCAGAAGGACAGAAAAACGTGATGATACACCTTTCTTTTTTCTCATACCGGAAGCAGAGTTGACATTTAGGTATTCATCATGTCTGTTTATCACTCTCTAGTAGAGAGAAGTAATCACCGTACAGGTACTTCGTTCTCACCTGTTTCGGAATTTTGAATACGTAACGAGGCAAAGTCCTGTTCTACAGATAAAGAGAATGTAACGGCACTGGTGGAGGAAATACAGGTCACACTAATGTCAACTTCCTTCAAACTCTTGAACATTGAGAAAGTGAATTCTTCCAGTTTGGTTTCAGTGCTCTTCATTTACTATATTAATTCAGTTTTCAGTCCCACAGTATTAGAACCAAGCTACCTTATCAATGCTTTCAAGCTTTCGCGCCAGTGCTGCAATACGTTTGTGAAGTTTTAACTTGTCACTACCAGTCAATTGGTTTGTCTCCAAGAGGTCAAGGAAGAGATTCATGGCACTACACCGGTCACCTTGGTCTTCTAGTTCAGTTGCCTTATCAAATACTGATTGCGGTGCCTCACCGTCACTACAAGCAATTGGTGAATCTGCCACCTCAAAGACTGTCTCCGATTTCTTACCATCAGTACTGCAAGGTGTTTCTACTAGACGCACAGTCTTCTTATCAGAACCAGACAACTTTTTTGTGGATGTTTCTTTTTTATCTTCTTTTCGACGAGGCTTGGATACTTCGATAACATCATCGTCGTCGTCATCATCAAAATTCAACTGTTGCTTCGACAGAACCAACTGGGCGCGGCCTAGATTCTTTGCTGGTGTGCTAAAAGGAGTTTGGTGGCCTTGATCACCTTTAATTTCAATGACAGATCGTGAGTATATATCATCATGTGAAGCCATACCGACAACTCCGCCATGTGACTGAACAAACGATCTTTTGTTGGAAACACCATCATCTTCAACATGTCCATCCTTTCTTATCTTCTCCAATATTTCGCATTCCCCTGCTGGAGCAAGCTGGAATAATTTTTTTAATTCCTTCTTGTCAAAAAATCGTTCTGTCGCAGTGCCGGAAGTTGTCATTACCGCTCTTCGAATCCCATCTTTGTGTACTTGTTTTTCGTACATCTTTTCCTCAACAGTCCCTGCTGCAATAAGTCGATAAACAGTAACATTTTTCATTTGTCCGATACGATAGCATCGATCTACAGCTTGCGAATCTTCTGCTGGATTCCAACTTGGATCATCTGAAAGAAGGAAAAAAAAAAAAAAAACAGTTTAGCAGAAAGTGAGTCCAATGAGCAAGCGTATGGTACTATCTCGTGCGTCATGTCCAAAACTTACAAATAATTGCACGATCTGCGCCAGTCAATGTCAAACCAAGACCAGCAGCTTTTGTAGAAAGTAGCATCGCGTCGACATTCCTGTTGTTGTTAAAGTCATCAACAAACCTTTGGCGGTCTTTTTGTTTGGTGGATCCATCAATCCTTGAAGTATTCACGTGGGCAAGCGTCCGTTCAATGATATCAAGCATCCTTGTACTCTGTGAGAAGATTAAAGTTCTATGACGAGATTTCCTGAGTTCATCGATAAGTGCTACAAGCACCTCAAGCTTTGCGCTCCTACGTATTAGCTTTTTAGCATCTATTGATGCCAATCCAAGATCTTGACCCTGTCTTTCAACCAGCAAAGTATGACCACAAAGCTTTTTCAACCATGTGATGGATTCTAGAGGACTAGCAACCTCTCCTCTCAAAACGGAACCAACCTTTTCACCTTTAATGTAGGTTTCATACATTTTTCTTTGCTTGGAAGACAAATGCGTAAAGACTACGAGTTCTCGCTTGGTAGGGAGTTTTTCTCCAAAAGTTGTTTTTTTCAGACGCTGGAGGAAATGAGGACGAATTAAGGCTTGCAATTCATTATTACACTTCTCAGCAATATTCATGCTACGATTCGTAGCGAATTTGTTCCGACCCTCTTCAATGGGGATAGCGAAACGATTGTCGAATACCTTTAGCTTTCCAAGGAGTCTACCAGATGTTGCCCAGTCAAAAAGAGCCCACATTTCTTTCAAATTATTTTGGATAGGTGTACCAGTAAGCAAAAGACGGCGTGTGGATTGGTTTTTGCATATCCTACGACAACTCTTGCTTACTTGGGCAGAAGGATTTTTAATGAGGTGGCCTTCGTCACATACAACATAATCCCAACAAGGTCGATTATCTTGCTTCTCCATCGCAACGAAATCTAATGGGGCAGATCGTACTAACCCATATGTAGTAATGACTAGATAAGGATTTCTTGATGAGCTGTTGAGAAATATATTAGGAACACAATTTGATGTATGGTGTAAGTTATGCATTTTTTACGACAACGAACAACATGCAGTTGTATATTTTTGACCAAACAAAGGTTTCCTAAATGTTGAAACTTACCATTCTTGAGCATCCAACAGCATATTATAACGTCGCCTTTTGTGAACATCACTTGAAGCTACAATTATATTTACTCTTGGCACGCATTGTTGTTTGATAATTTCGTTTGCTTCCTTTTCCCATGATCGGAGGACAGATACAGGTGCAATGATGAGAGCATTTCGAATGGTTTGTGAACGCATTAACCCACCAAGAAAAGTAAGGGTTTGATATGTTTTTCCAAGTCCCATGTCATCACCCAAGATACCTCCAATGCCATTCGAATGTAGACTTGCCATCCATTGTACACCTTCCTTTTGATGCGTGTAAAGTTTCCCATAAAGGTCACAAGGAATCGATACTTTAGGCCACGTTACACCCTCTATAGAATATTTCTTTCTTGATAAATGGTAATCTTTTTTCTTATTACTGAATTTCCAAGCACAGTCATCATATTCATCATCATAAAACCCAGTGATACCAGTGGACTTTGAGTCCTCCGAGTTCGACGAAGTAGAAGATTTTGAACTTGATTGTGTTGGCGTTAATAGCGAAGAATCACTTGAAGAACTATAGGATTCTTCTTGCTGTTCATCTTGGTTCATGCTAGCTCTTGTATACCGAGACGATGATGGCGAATAGAAGCATGAAGAAGAAGATGATGAAGCTGAACTACGACCATTCTTAGATCCATCGTCACTGTTTGCAGTAGGACTAGAAACTTGTAAGGAACTCATCATATTTTCTAGTAAGTTGTCGCCATTGTCACAATTATTATTAGCTTGTGACCGTGCAGGAGTTTTCTTTTCAAGACCGTCATTTTCTTTGTCACTGTCACTATCCATAAGGTCTACTTCGTTATCAACATCATCATCGCTGTCACTTCCAAGAAGATCTACCTCGTCATTGTCCCTATCGCTCGAAGAAGAATCTTCAAAGATAATTGGACGATGTTGACGCGATTTTGTATTTTTAGTTTGGTTGTGTACTTCAGTGGATGATTTCTTTTTGGAAACGTTTACTTCACGAAGAATAGTTCTCTCATTGTCAACGTCCTTGTCATTTTCGTTAGAAGACGAATCATCATCATCCAAAATAATCTGATTATTTTTACGGTGAAATGTTTTTGAAGCATTGTTGTTGTTGTTATTACTACTAAGTTTTGATGATGGATTCTTCAAAACTTCAACGCTACTACTATCTTCATTACCGCTACTAGTGTTGCTACTGCAGCTTGAATCATCATCGTCCTCATCATCAATCACTATACGGCGACGCCTTGCTATGGAGGTCATCGTGGCAAAGTGAGAAGTGTGAAATCACTCTCTTGTGTTATAGGTTTTTATTTTCAAAAGTCTGTTCGATGTGATGTCTTGGTTGCATCCTTATTGTGTAATTATTGAACGGTTGCAACTACGGTTGCTCCGGGGCACTAATAATTACCCGCGGTGTCGTACGTGTATCTGTTCTAAAGATTTTTCTGTAATCGCTGTCGGCGGCAAGAAAAACCAAAAAAAAAACGGAAAATCAAAACGGCGGTTTTTTAGTAGGTAACTCAGTCGAATGAGTCGAATACTGATTACATACCATGCATTTGTCACACGAATTACAGACTTATTAGGGTTAGTGGTTCACATGAAAATTTTCAATGACACGGTTTTGACGAATTCAACTTGATGAGACATGATTTCGAGAACGCGAGCGGTTGCTATTTTCACTGCTTGTCAATGCAACACCCGCAAACTATCAAAAGGATCTCTGCCGCCCCCCAGATTCTAGCAAGACATTGTTATTGACCTTGTCCATTTCTTTTGTCCGCTCTGTGTTACGTTGGAAGAAATTTGAAAAATGAAGGATTTCATTCTCTTTGGTGTAACTGCTGTAGTGTACACAAGCATTCTTCTTTCCAAACAAAAGGAACAAAGTGATAATGGTACTGGTACATCCATGTTACAAGAACAAAAGCTTCAAAAATCATTAAAGGAAGGAACATCACTAGATGCCAAGGAACGAATATGTGCAGTGGATGAACATAATGTACCCTTACCTAATGGTTGTTTACGATCTGAAATGAGATTGCATAATTTATGGCATCGCGCTACGTATATTATTGTACGGCATATTGATGAGAATGATAAGGACAAAAATGATGTTTATCTTTTAGTTCAAAAACGATCAAAACTGAAAGATTATTGTCCAGGAAAGTTAGATCCAACCCCAGGAGGTGTGGTTGGATTTGGGGAAAGTTATCAAGAAAATGCACAACGTGAAATCATGGAAGAAATGGGTATTGATGTGGTATCTTCGAACAGAAATACAATGACAAGATTATTTACCTTTTCCTATCAAGATGAGAAAGTGAAATGTTGGGGTGATTTATATGAAGTCATCTATAGAGGTTCCATTGATAACATTGTTATTCAAGAATCAGAAGTGGAAAAGGTCATACGCATGTCCTTGAAGGATGTAGAAACAATGGTCCAAGAAGATCCAAATGCATGGATGCCTGATGCATGCCATGCACTTCAATTGTATTTACAATATAAACATGATCAAAAGGTGAAGCGACGACTCCTCAAAGGATACAGTAGTGGTAATTTAAATGCCTATGGGTTACGTCCCAAGCCTGAAGCAATATTCTTTGATTGTGATGATTGTTTATACTTTGATGGTTGGAAGGTGGCAAATCAACTTACTGCCAAGATTGATGAATGGTGCGTCCAACGTGGACTGCCGGAGGGTGAAGCATATCAACTATACAAACGGCATGGGACAGCCCTACGTGGATTATTGGCAGAAGGTCATATGGACCACTGCAATGAAGCGATTGACGAATATTTACGTGATGTTCATGATGTACCAGTAGCTGAAATGTTAACAAGAGATGATGAACTGCGCGATATCATTCAACAATTAGATCCTTCCATACCTAAGTATGTATTTACAGCATCTGTACATCATCATGCCGAACGTTGTTTGACGGCATTGGGTATTGAAGATTTATTTGATGGCATTATTGATGTAAAGGCATGTGACCTGGAAACCAAACATTCACAACAAGCCTTTGAGGCTGCCATGAAGGTTGCTGGAGTACAAAATCCAGAAAGTTGTATTTTCTTAGATGATAGTATCAAAAACATCGAAGCAGCCCGGACCATGGGATGGAGGAGTGTCTTGGTTGGTCGGATTGGACGTGATTGTGGTACAACGATATCTACAGAACACGCGGAACACGAAATTGATCGTATACATCAAATTCGTAAAATTCTTCCTGAACTCTTTGTTGACTAAATAATATAAAAAGTAAAATCAGATATCCTTACACTATTTCGCCAGCGCCACTTTGGGCGGCTGTCGTTGGTCATCGCAATACATAGTACCGCGTAGGGCTAATAAGCACGGTTGGACAGAAAAAATCTCGAGATCTCCTTTGTCAACCCCATCATAAAATAATACGTGGGTCAGATTCTTAATTCTTGCAATTGAAGCTGAGGACTGCTATCTATTACACGCTTCTCTCCACCGTGTCAATCCTTTCTTTTCTTGAAAACCATCTAGTTATAACAAACATTGAGTTTTTGTTAATACCTACGCACAATTATCACAACGAAGAGCTGACAGCAGACGTACGACCAGAATATCAAATAGTCGGAGTATTCTGTGGTAGAAAAAGATGAAAACTCGCATAGACAAGAGGATGATCGTTCAAATGAATAATTGCAAAAATTTGGCGGTGAGGCCGAAACATTGAGCTAGAGAGTTACAAATCACCTCACCATTCAGATATGAGCACAATATGCACGATAACAAAGAGAACCCGAAAGTCTTAATCCAAAGATCTTCAACACACAAGAATTGGTCCAATGCTCTGTGCAACAACATTACTATTATCTCATAGAGACACCCCCAGCTCTTTTCATCCATGCTCCTATGATTTCAAAGTTGGTATCACCCACACGTCCATGACCATCAAAAAACTCATCCGTAAGCTGTGCACAACCCCAGGTATGGACCTTTCCAAATTGATTGGATGCTTTCGAGACAAGGTATCCTAAGCCTTTGTCAGTGATACTTGAACAGAAGCTCACATTCAATTCTCTAATCGACGAAGCTGACGTAGCTGCTAGACTTTCCATACTTGTATCAGTACAACAAGACCCACTGATATCCAAGTACACAAGCCCACCCATGGAGGAAAGAGATCCATCGAACCGTCCTCCCGAGAATGGACCCATTGTCGAAGCATCATTATTTATTGTTGGTGCTGTTTTTGTTTTTGTTACATCATGAGCATTTATCTTCAGTGCTGATGCCTTTGTTACTAGATCAAGTACCTCATCCGTAACGGCATCATGATTGCAAGAAGCTAAGCTAAGCTTTCTCAGTCGGGGAGGATTTGGTAGACCTGCAATGCCGTATGTGAAAAGTGCTTCCAATCCAGCAGCAGTAAGATTTTTCAAATCGGCAAGTTCCAACGAACGGAGAGATCCATTCACATTGCACTTTCGGATGGCTGACAACGTTTCGTCCGTGAGATGGTAGTTGTAGCTCAAATCGATACTTTCAATATTGTCTCCCACAGCCTCTAAAAGCTTCGCGACAACCTCGTCATCTACACTCGTTCCTCCAATCCGTCGTAGTTTGAGGCTTTTCAAGTTTCGTAAAGCGTCAGAGCCGGTGGCAATACTTATCAAGCTTTCTTTGCTTAATGAGAGATCTTCCAATGCCAATTCCAACAAGCAACCTTTTCCCATTGTAGAAGAAAAACTTGTGTTGAGCGACTTACAAAATTCAACACCAAGATTAGGGCATGCCTTAAATTCAATCGAAGAGAGTGTGGACATCATTTCGGTAACAAGCTTTGCCGTATCTGCGTCGTACAGAAGGTAAGCACCAGTGATAGACAAGGCAAACAAGGATGCATTCTCAGCTGATATGATTGCATTTACTGCCTTTGGTCCAAAGCACCGTCCGGCATTATGCAAGGATAAGTATCGAAGTCCAGCGGGTATGAGTTTCTCCAAATGTTCTGCAAGCTGATCTTGCGTAATCTCGATACAGTCAATCACTTCTAATGCTTCAATACCTATTTCAGAAATAGCATCAAAGGCAGCTCCATTGAACTTGTGTTTTGCAACGAGTTCTTCACAAATAGTACGACGTATCGTACTATCAACGTCTCCCAATGCCTCCACGTATTCAAAATTCGAAACAACAAAATCTACGCAAGTTTGAAACAATGATGGAACTCCCATTGTTTTAGTTTGCGATTCAACACGCTTTCGCCATTTCGCATAGAATGATACTTGCGATGATGGTTGATCCGACCCCATTGTGGTAGACACCTGGCCTCTCCACTGTAAAGACGGATGAGCCTTGCGTTTCTTTTCCATCTCAACTTCTTCCATGACTGCATCCAAGGGATGGTGCATTTCTTCCTCTTGTTGTTCTTGTTCTCGTTTCCGTCGTGCCTCCTCACGTTTAGCAATCATTTGTCGTGCCACACTAAATGGTCCGCACCATTCTTCTTGTTCTGCTTGTTCACTGCTTCCTGTTCCATTATTGTTGCCGTCACCATCATCCCCCGTCGAAGCCTTTACAGGATTATATCCAAAAGGTGTCGAGGATACTGCACTTTTCAATCGCGATGCATGTCCTATCGACGTTGCTGACCTCCGCTCGGGACGAGCAAGACGAGAGGCTTCTCTTTCAGCTACGGCTCGATTCCGTTGACGCATTGCATTAGGGAGGTTAGCGTTGTTGCCACTTCCTGCAGTATCATCCTCATTTTCATTACTTATCTCGTCAACATTACGTTGGGAACGGGTACGACGGGCTCTGCCCATGGTTAATAGATTGCACTACAGTTGTGTAAATAGAAATCTGAATCAGTGTTAAAGTGTGTTTCGTGTAACACTGTGTAGGTTTTGGTTTTGATAACGATGTACTACGAAAGAAGGGTTGGGATGATCGAGATTGCTATCAGTAATGAACAATGCGGAAGCTCTCCAAGAGCTCGGAGGGAGAAACCGCTGTGCTGGCAAATGTAGAGAAAAATCTTCTAAACCCAAGTTGGGGTGGCAAGAAAAGTTTAACCCCTAATTTAGTCATAAAAAAAGCCCTCTCTACTAGAAAACGTAGGCTCTCTGAAAACAGCTTGCCGTACGACAGACAAACCTTTTCAAGATGACGGATAAAAAATGTACCAAAGAAAAGGCGCGGCAGGCGAGGAAAATTTGACACCCATTTTGACATGTCAGCGACACGATGAAAAAGATTTTTATCTTTCTCTCTTGTCCTCAACATTCTCACGGCAGAAATCGTCCACAAGCAGAAGCACGAGTGCGTAGGAGTCAACAGAATTTTTTAAAAAAAGGACCACAGAACATCCTTGTGTTGCCCACTTTCACCACAATATCTGAATTTTATTGACTTTCTTTGCACTCTTGGAGTAATAATTAATCTTGCAATGAAAATAGCTTTTTTTAAAAAAAGAAGGATCTAAATTATTTTGATAATTTCGAAAGTAATATTATGAACGGCTTTCGTAGTGGTGGAGGGTTTCGTTTTACAAATTTACCAACAACTCTAGCTTTACAACAAAAGACAAGTAGTCGCGTTGTTGGTAACAACAATAACAGTCATGATGCTGCTGTTTACTCACGACGTCTAGATGAAGATCCAGATGAAAATGTAGACAATTGTGGTGAACAAGAGGGTCAAAATAGCAGTCATGGCAATGAAGATGAAACAACATTAGAATCCCTGCGTATGAAAGATGACGAAACGTTAGATTCTTTCTTATCCAAGGAAAATGATAAATCTTTTTTATGTGAAGAAATAGATTCAGAAGGGCATGATGATCCAGATTCATTTTTGTCAATGGAAAGTGACGTGATGGACACCACCACTTCTACTACTTCAATACGAGGAAATAGCGATACGGAAACAAAAAACCCTTTGCAACTCCCTTTACAGCCTAATGGAGACGATGATCAATCTCAAACTTTCAATCAAACAATAACAGCAGCAACAACAACAACAACAATGAAACAACAACATCAACAATCTCAACAAAAACCTAGTGATGGTCACCAACAAAGCGTCGGTGATAACAGCGAGGACCATGAAGAATATACGTGTTTGCAATTTCTTCAATGGATTTATCAATCAAGTACTAATCCCGTCAAGGAAATGAATGAATATTATCAAAAAATGAATATTCATCCTGATACTTTAAAACAAAATTATAAAGAAGAAGATGTCAATCCAGATGAGGCACATCAACCTCAATGGATATGTACCTTTCAATGCCCATTAACAAAACAAGAATTTCAGTCCAATTTTACTAATCTCTCTTCCATACGACAGAAGTTGCCTTTGAATGTTGGCGAGGATGATACAATAATGATTATAGATCTTTTGAAACGAATTTGTGGTGAATTCCAGATAAATGAAAAAGTTGGCAACAAGGAAGAACACACGATAATATTTGGATCCAAACGTGTGGCGAAACGATTCACAGTTTTGTCAAATTTAATTTCAATCTTTACAAGTGTAGAAGGAAAAGCTTACTTTTTAGCCAAAATGACAGCTGGTCGTCGTCATTATCCTGGCCATGTCAAAAAATTATACCGTGCATTACATGAATTGGGAGTGGATCCATCGCGTACTAGTATTGTCTTTCGAGAACGCATGTCATCTACGTGGAATGCAAAAATTCAAATTAATGCCTTGTCTAGAGATGCACCCACATTACTTTCTTGTATACTGATTGTCACATCACCAATTTGTCTATCAGTAGTTGGACTACCATGTCAGTCGAAGCAAGATGCTGTTGCAAGTGCAGTGGCTTTACTTGGTGAAAAATTACAACGTGAACAGCGGGAAGAGAAAAAAGTGAATATCGATAGGAACATGGGCACTAGTCTTAGTATTGACGACGACAACGACGAACATGAAGATGATAGAGATATTGACAATAAGACATTTCGTTATGATCAAATTGTATTGGAGCATTTGTCTCGTTGCTTGAAACAGGCAGCAACATATGTCTATCCGGTCCCAACTTGGGCAAATACCCCAATATCATTTGAAAAAAAAGTGTATCTCTATGAGATTGCATTTCTAACAGAGAATTGTGAGTCATTCGTTCCTAGCAGAATGGGAATTCACCCTGAAGCGGTTACAAAACTAGGGATAATTTTTGCCGAAGACTTTGCCTCGAGGGAGTCGTTAAGCGGTGACACGTTCCAAACGACATTTGAGCTTCCACTTACAAATGACGGCAAATCTGAGACGATAACCGTAAGTCTTAAAAATCGAACTATCGTCCATGCAGACCCCACTAAGTCTAGTTCCTTATGGTGGATTCAAAAGTTCAACCAATTAATCTTTTCATGGAATCTGTATGGAAAAGATTACAGAAAAATACCGGAAGACTTTGATGTTCTGAAAGAAACATGTCCTCGCGATAGGACCTATCTAATGGTGCCTTTACTGTGCCATTCGTCAACTTCAGCTTCCAAACTCGAGATAAATTGGGCAATGTTACAAGAGATTGCTACCGATACAACAACAGCTTTGATGACACCTATAGATGCCAATTGGATTTTTCCATTCATTGGTGCTCTTGACTTGAATACCATTGGATGGACTTTTATATTTGGTGCCCTTGCTACCCATGGGCCTTATATCTACATGCAGATTATTGGCAGTCTATACAAGAATTTACATTTTGTTAACATTGATCAGGCAATGTGGGAGACTATCATAGGTGACGCATTTGTGCTTTTTGCTATGATTGCATTTTGTTGCGAACGATTTGTTCCGCCGCGTCGGCCATTACCAACATCAATCCTAGAAAATCGATTCTTTCAGCAGCGGGTAGATGAACGCAATATACTTTATGTGCTGGATCAGAATGAAAAGACCGGATCCTTGGAAACAGCTATGTCTCTCTGTGACAGTTTAGATTCGAGAAAGACTACTTACTTTGACTACTACTATAAGAAACACGCCATTATTCTCCGAAAGCCCAGGGAGCCGCTTTTCAGAACTCAGTTGGTCAAAAAACATGCGCATCATGACCTCTGTTTAAGAGTGAAAAGTCAGAAAGAACCGGTACTGCTTGCACCGGAACTTGTACAAGTACTACCCATGCCCAGGGATGCCCTGTACTTGTGCCAACATTCCGATAAGTTTTTGTCTGCGATTGAAAGGGCAGTTGAAGTTACCAAATTTTCTGAACGACTGCGTCAGCTTGCTTACCATGTACATGCTGGAGTTCAATGCTCTGGTTCTCAGGAATCCAAGCAAATGCGTACAGAAGGCAACTTATACATTGAACACTCGCTGCCCTCCCTTGTCACCGAAGCAACGACAATCGAGCCTTGTACCTACCAACGGTTGGAGTTCCTGGGGGACGCAGTCCTTTGGTTTTTCATCGCGATCAATTTAATGGCGAGAAATAGTAAATTACAATTTGACGAAAACGATTTGACAGATATAGGTAGTAATGCGGTAAGAAATAAAACGCTTGCGGATGCTGCACTTCGAATTGGCATCAGTCGCATAATAGAATCAAAGACGTTAAGGAATGCTTGGAGGAGTGCCCATCGCAAACCAGCACCGAATGATTGTAGTCCAACAAATAAAAAATATGATATGTCTCTGCTTGAATATGAAGATCATCGCCATTGTGAAATAAGCGATAAAGCCCTAGCTGACGTAGTGGAGAGTCTCCTAGCTGTTGCCTTCATTGAAGGACGACGGTGTGATTATGACCGCACGGATGGGTGCATGGTAATTGGGCTTCTCGAGGAACTTCGGTTGCCATTGCCAGATGTGGATGGCAAAGATCTCCAATTTGGTTGGCCGTATTTTAGATCTGTAGGGAAGAATCCTTGTCTAACTGGAGGGTATTCATTTGAGTTGGACAAGGCGTGGCAGAAGGAGTTTGTCAAGCTTGGAACGATCCTTTATTGTGAATCAGAGATAATATCCAGACTAGAACAAAATTGGAAGAACCTCATTAACATCTTTGACGATGATATGGGATGCCCTACTGAACTCAAAAAGAAACTAGAAACGCAGCTGTCAAAGGTGTTGGTGATTTGCGCACTATTTGATGACAATCTTGATGAAGTCCTGGATCTAGATGAAGATCCATCAACAGATATGTCGCATGTTCCGAATGAATCCTCGGTAATATCAGATGGTTCCGAGAATGTGGAAGAGATGGTGAACGAGCTTGAAGGCCTCTATCGTGTCGCAATATTTCGAGACACGCTTTACTACGTCGGACACCACGCTTTGTATCTCTACGTAACCGAGCGGATATTTCACAAGTTTCCTCTTGCCACAGCTGGTGACATGCACTTACTCCGTACATGCGCATCAAATGACGATGTGCTTTGTTACGCATTCTGTAAGGCCGGCCTTCATGAGGTTCTCTATGATAAAGATGCAAATGCTATTGTTCAATTTCGATACAAAATGATGCTGGCAGATAGTGAGGGGAGTGACCTCTGGAAACAGAACGGGGGCTGGATATACGGCATAGAAGAGTTTCGCAAAAGAATAGGTGTAGCAGACGCAGTTCCTAGATACGCTGGGCTTGCTGGAGGTAGAATTATGGGTCACAGAACAAAGGTACCAGAAGAATTCACTGCAGATTTGACGTTCTCTTATAAGGCAATTGTAGGTGCTTTGGTACTATCCATCGGTGTAGATGCTATGGGTGCCTGTCTTGGGTCAATATTTGATGAACTGTTTCTGTTGTCTCCGGAAGAGCTAAGATCGGAGTACGAAGACATATCCAGTATTTGTGAGTCGTACCAAAAAGGTCAAGATACGGCTTGATTTTGAAAGCAAGCTATATTGTCGCATTGTGAAATAGGGTCTTCCTGCACAGAAATAGGTGTTGCTTTTCTTAAGATTATTTATCACAGTAGCAGTTTAAAACTTTCAGATCCCCCGTAAACATCTAAAGAGTGCTTATTTTACATCAATATGAAATTGCTGTTGTGCTAGACCTCTACATTAAAATGAGGAGCAGAATTTGTCTTGTGCTTTAACCCTATTTGTGTTTCCAAATGATTGAAACTTTGCACCTACAGCAATCCCATGGGTCTCTTTCTTTTTTGATAGCTTACTGCACAATTTTGCTTCATTGTGTAAAATTTTGTTGTTAGTGTAAAATTTTGTTGTTATTTCGAAGTAACAACGAAACGAAGAACGAGGACAAAATGAACACTTCAATGGTCTGCCAAATCAACAATACACCATGAGAGAACCACAACACAACAATCATCACATGCAGGAATGTTAAATCATTTTTTCTACAGTACCTGATCGCTGTAACTTTAATAAGAGGATGCATACTTTAAAATAAGCGCAAATATGAAAATGAGGAATTATTTAGCAGTTGAGATCAAGGCCATTTAATAGGTTATGAGGTTAGACTACAACTTGAAAACAGGCACAAAACGAAAAAAGCCGCAAAGCTCAAAGCCCGCAGGTTTTAGGTGCTGTATTTATCATGATCACAAAGACGGAATATTCTGAAGAGAAATAAAGGGAACGATCCAGTAGGAGCTGCAAAATCAAGATCCACAGACTCGTACTTTCAAACTTAGGAAACAAAATCAAAACAAAACTAATAATGAGCGTTGAAAATCCAGTTGTATTTTTCGACATTAGTATCAATGGATCTCCCAAGGGTAGGATTGAAATGGAATTGAGAGCCGATGTTGTACCTAAAACGGCTGAAAACTTTCGTTGTTTGTGTACAGGAGAGAAGCTTATGGGACGGTCAGGCAAATTACTCCATTTTAAGGGCAGTGCATTTCATCGGGTAATTCCAGGTATGTACAAGTATGCAAGAAGATAGGGTGAAAAAGAAAATTTGCAATCGCTTTATCTGCCGTTCGATACCACGTACTCATTTTTTATTTTGAAAACAATGTTATCGACGACTCTTTCCATCTTATGAAGGATTTATGTGTCAGGTACGTGCGTGCACTCGAACACTTTATCTCCACAATATTTTGATTTGAAAAAATGCAGTATTGCATCTTTTTTGTCGCTGTATCGTATGATATTTTTCTAACATTTAATACCGTATCTTGCTTTTGAACTGAAATACATTTTATCAAATGAATACACCTGACGTTGCAGGGAGGTGATTTTACGCGTGGAAATGGTACTGGGGGAGAGTCAATTTATGGCGAAAAATTCAGTGATGAAAACTTTCAGTTGACCCATACTGGGCCGGGGATCCTTTCGATGGCGAATGCTGGACCAAACACAAAGTGCGTTTCACTGCAAAGTTGAAGATTTTGTTTAAAAATAGTGATGATGGTGGCCTGATTGCACTATTACAAAAACTTACATACTTTTCCTTCCGCTTCTGTCTTTCTCCGAAATATTCGTTTATAGCGGTTCCCAATTCTTCTTGTGTACTGCAGCTACTTCCTGGCTTGATAATAAACATGTTGTATTTGGAAAGGTAGTCTCGGGGATGGATGTAGTAGCAGCAATTGAACAGGTTGGATCTGAATCTGGACGTACGAGAGTTCCAGTCGTCATTGCGGATTCTGGCCAACTAGCATAAATAGATGTTTACCAATCAATAGCAAATTACCATTCATTGCAAGTTTTAATTGGTTTTAAGGCGTTTTTAGGCCCAATAGAACCTAAAGTTTACGTTTTCAAGCGGTGCTCTTGGATTCTCGGATTAATAGCTACGGTTGGATAAATCAAATAATAACAGCTTCATCATAGAAACAGCCTGACCAAAAAAATATGAAATGTCTCATTGAAAGATGTTCAATATTCCTCGGTCATTTTTTCCATTCCGCTAATCGATCTGCCAAAGAAGTCAATAGAACTTCCAGCACTGGCTTCCGCAACTGCCAGTACAGATGCAGTGGCGGAGTCCGTTGATGTAGGGATGGACAGTCGTACTGACTCAAATCCTGGAGAACTAGACTCCACTACAATGTCACTGTCATCCAAAATTTGACTTTCGCTCTGACACATGGGCCCATCGTGGTCAATTTGGCTTAAAAGTTTGCGTTCATAGGCTGAGCGACCGGCAGTTGAACTAACGCGAATTACTCCCCTAACCAACCCATGATAGGCGGAATGCCAAGGTGCATTGTTAGGCTCGTGGCAGTGAGGATCGCCATTTGCCGTGCCCTGGATAATACCAGGTCCACTAACGACTGTAAAAGTAATATTGTTGGTAGCAAGGTGTACAACCCTTCCAGCTGAATCCACAATAGATGTACGAATTAGAGCTGCATCTTGGCCATCAAGAAGAAGTGCATTACCAGTTCCACTTAACTCGGACGGAGAGTCAAGTGACATCACAAGCTTCATAGCCTTCCCACTTGTATACCGATCATCTCGTGCGAGTTGATCACCCTGTGCATTGTGCGCCATGGCTGTAATTTTGCCCGCCTCCCATGGGACTTTTGCCCATTCTGCGTATGAACCTGGGCCTTTCGCCATGGGAATCACTGGCTTCGAGCCTTGTGATTTGCCATTTACAAGTAGTTCAATAAAGGGGGCGTTGGAATAAGCATGAATCGATCTCGTGGTATTTCCATAAGTTTCCTTCCATGAATCTGGCGATTCCCATGACTCGACGATACGTACTTCAGACTTCCCGTGAGTAGGAAAAGTTTTATCTATACGCCCATCAGGAACATTGAGCAGCCATTGTGTTCTAAACCAAAATGCTGCCGCCTTTGGGAAACCGCACAAATCAAATTGACCATAGGTACTTGAAACTTCTGGTCCACCCACTGGCGGTTCTCCATAGTAATCAAATAAAGTCCAAACCATTGTCCCAACGGCATAGTCCACAGCATCAGAGGCATTCACTGCATCATTGGATTCAAGACATCGCGCATTGAATGAAGGTTGAGTACAAATCTTATGCGGGTTGTCACTTCTCGTCTCGCATCCAATATCTTCGTCACGCATTGTATTACAGGAGCAACATTCTGACATGTAAATAGGTTTTTTGGGTAAGGAATTGTGACACTTCTCGAGTTGATCCCTTGACTGATGAGAGAAACCTTGGACATCAATTGTGTTTGATAGAAGATCATTGAACGTGAACATGTTTGCAAGAGTTGGTCGCGTACCATCCAATTTCTTGGCTATCGCTTGAAATTGAGGTCCACCCCTTTCATCATCAAGGTAGCATTCTCTTTCATTGCAAAAAGACCAGATAACAACAGACTGGTGCATGTTTTTAAAAAGAAGCAGAGTTATGATATGCATTCGACTGAAAAAAATGAACAAGCTATCAACAAGTTTACCTTACCGGATGATTCCGATCGCGTTTTACAAGAGTGGCCATATTCTCGATGTAATCGGGATTATCACCAAAAAGCCGATTCTCATCCATAACTATCATACCAAGATGATCATAAATTTGAAGTAATTCAGGATTAGGAGGGTTATGAGACATTCGTCGTCCATTTCCACCAATAGCCCGTGAGGCTTGTGCCTATTTCAGTAAGAAAAACAAAAAGACGATTTTAATGTCATGAACTAGGAAAATGAAAGTCTAGTTCAGCCCGCCTTCCCCATCTACTTACCCGAAAGAGATTTATCCTATCTGGGATTGCCATTCCTACTACAGCAAAATTGTCGTGATCACAAAATCCTCTTACTTTGAAATGTTTTTGATTGAGGTAGAACCCATCGTTACTATCGTATCTCAAGTCTCGAAAACCGTGAGTAGTTGACATTGTATCATATATGTTACCGTTGCAATCACAAACAGAGGTAGCTACTTTGTACAAAACTGGAGATGTAGAGCTCCACAACTGAGGCGATAACACTTCCATGCTATCAGTAATGGGTACAATGCCATCTGCTTTAATACCCACTTTTTTTGCTTTATTGGATGATGCAACAAGGGATCCGTCAGGAGCTGTGATATTAAATCTGACACAAACAGTTTTACCCGCTGAGCTAGTTACTCTATTAGCAACCGACACACGGGTGTAAATAGTTCCCTTTGTGGGAGTTCCATCTCTCGCAAAAGTAATATTACTAAAAGCAAACAAAGAATCGTGTTCTACATGTACTAAACTACTTCGTACGAGCCAAACATGTCTGTACAATCCTCCACCCTCGTACCTACTCATTCAGACACAAACTTACAAAAGTGAACAACTAGAGTTTTCGAATAGAAAACACGTGGAATAAAGAAATAACTTACCACCATCCTGATGCATGGTCGCGTCCACCTCTATCGCCATTGTCTGGATCGACGAAAACAGTGATTTCAGTGGGGGATCCAAATTTAACATTTGGCATGTTATCTAGTCTTAAACGGAATGGTGTATATCCACAAACATGGTTTGCTGATAAAACTCCATTAATCCAAACAGTAGTATTTCGGAACGATCCATCAAAATCTAACCATACAGAAGACGAAGAGCCCCACTCTTTTGGGAGGGTAAAGGTTTTACGATACCATAGGACGTGTCGGGGTATAAATGATTTTCCAGAACAACCATTAGGACATGCCTTGTCAGATGGTTGGCTGGCAATCAGTCCATCATGGGGAAGTGAAATATCTCGCCAATCAGTTGTATCATATCCTAAGGATGCCTCCTTAGGGTACGCTCCAGGATCTGGATTAATTGGTGGTTGTTCGTCAGGTTCCGACCATTCAGTAAGTCCAGTCCTATGTTTCCAACCAAAGTCGAAAGTTAACCTGTCTCGATGAGCGGTAGTAAAAGTCAATTCTTCTTGAAATACTATGAACATGAGCATGAAACAACATGATGAAAGATTGCCTCCCCTAACAAAAACCATTGCTGTTTTTTAAATTCTGAATGCGAGAGAGTCTCATGAACAGGAGCAACAACAAATCGGTATAATGTCCAGGAAGGAATGAACGGTTACGATCGGAACAACAGCTCTTGCACAGAAAAGTTATGATGGTTTTAGGTTTTTTGTATGGAGGAACAAATCGAATGTCAAAAAAGATCTTTTTGATGTCTCAGAAATGAGAACACTCTCTTGCGTTTAACGCCGTATAATCCGTAAAAAAATATACTCCACAGAAGAGTGAACGGCAAAATTCGGAACTACTGGGAGAATGGCTAGCTTCGATTTTTCCCTTTTTTTTGGAGCAAGCTCTCAACCTCCACCATTTTTAAAATTTTTGACCACAAATACTTGTAGGCACATCTACGAAAAAAATGTAGTTCGAATATAGCCTAAAATCCTGCACGAGAGCGACAGTTTTGAAAATAATCCATTTCAAAGTAAATTTTCATTATTTTCGTCTGTTTTTTGGAAAATTGACCTACTACGAAAAAAAAATCGGCCTCATGCAGAATTTTGCCTAAAAATACCCAAGTTACTAATAGACGAAAATCAACTTTTTTCCATACACTGGAATCATTCTCTGAAACTGTCAGAATAGCCATCATGGCGAGTCTTGTGAAGACGCCAATCCGTTGGTACCTGGAATCTGGGACACCTGCGGATTTGTTCCAAATCCATATTTGACGTCATCATGACAAACCAAATGT
>WKLE02000851.1:0-10761 GCA_014885115.2 Asterionellopsis glacialis | reverse complement strand
CCAGGGTCACATAAAATCTATACAGGAGTGAGCAGGATTTCCTCTCTGATGTAGAACTCCTGTACGCTTTTCTAAGTAGTCGGTCGTATACATGCGGTACAGGATAGGCTTTTCTGTGATTGGGTTTGTAGCCTTCTTTTATTTCTATACTAACTGGGTTGATGTTCCACATACCCAGAGTACCCTCAAATAGAGGTTCGTACTTCTTAAGTAATATATTTAAAGCTGGTCTGTCTTTAGGGGGCAGATTCCAGCATAACCTTGTGACTTTGTCTAGGTCCATACGACTAGTGGCTTCACATACTTGTTGAGGCTCTGTGAGTTCCTGTAACATACTGTATGTTTCCTCTATCTCATAATCAGTTGATTTCATTGGGACTTCTGCGTCCTACCAACTCATTACGCACTGTTTATAGTCAAGTATCATACCTAGTTCTTCTAGGAGCTTGCATCTGATTCTTATCATGTCATATGATTGTTCACCTTTGGTTCCATCCACATGACATTCCCATTCAATGGCCTTTCACTCATCAAATTCAGGCAACTTGAATATCGCCTGGACCTTTTGATTGGTTGAGAAATTTCCGCCCTTAGTCTTCCAGAGTGTCTTAGGTGTGGGTTTGCATTTAAGCTAAATAGTGGCTGAAATGCCGGAATCTAAAAGTACTTTCAGTGGTTTAGTTTTCTGCCTACGTCCTTTACGTACTAACATCAACGTGACCATTACCAGACGAGTGTGTCTAGTCTTGGAACATTTTCTCCGATTATGCAAGTTCTGGAAAGTATTACAAGACAGATGGCGTTTTGTAGTTAAATAATTCGTTTTCTATGTTATTTGCTACACTACTTGCTATGGAGGTTATATCTCATTCTTAAGGTATCGAAGTTGAAGTTGTAGCATTGTTCTACATCAGTACCGGTATCATCAGAATTCTTGTCGTTATCACTGCATTTGCGCTTGTTTTTACTAGACGAGTCCTTAGTCAATAAATCTTTGACTTGAACCGCAATGTCATTAAATTCCTGCTTGTCATACTTGTTGTACTGCAGGCGCTTGTATTTTGGCTGTTCTTCCTTGCTGCCATCTTTCTGATGTTGATCAATGTACTTGTCTAAGGCACGGCATTTGCTTGTATCATGAGAACTGTTTTTGTGAATCTTACAGTATTTGCATTTACCTTTTTCCCCTTATGATCTTTACTGTCTCAGTCGTTTGTTGGATTGTTAGGTTTGTCCTTACAAGGCAGTTTATCCTTTTAAGACCAAACGAACATTACAAGCTTGTGAAGACACAACTTGCTGGTAAGAACACGGAAAAGGACACTATTATTAAAGGTTGGGTGCCCTATGCCAGTGCGCACGGCATGTTGGGTTGCGATAATCAACTCAGGGATCACACAAGAGACAAGAGAAGACTTGTTGTTGGTAATATAAATTAATTATGACTAGTTTAAAAGGATTCTGTTTTTGATGAAAGGATTCTATTTTTGATAATTTGGAGGAAAGGTCAGTAACCGACCTCCATTAGTCAGCCGAACTGCCACGTAACAACATTCCTTGAGTGATGCTGATATCATGACAATCTGCCACATCATCATTGTCCGTCCATCTCCAACAATCTGCCACATCATCATCGTCCGTCTGTCCACTTCACAATCATCTGTCCAACTGGCCAGTCTGTGCATGGATGCGCGTATTAGCACTATCATTAAGGATTCAACTCACATAGTGTGGTGCAGTGCAGTCATCTCGTCTGTGTGTGTGATGACATCATCACGTCTGTCTGGTCCGTGACGTCATCACATCATGGTCTGTCTGTACTACGGTTGATTGACATATCGCGCGAGTCTGGCGACTTGCCTACTGCAAGAACCTCTGTAAAGACATACTGAAGAATAGAATAAATTCCTCACAATTTTGTGATGATGAAGAAGAAGACTTTGTTGATGTTCTTGACCAGTTTTCAGTTTAATCTAAGGGTGCTACACTACCTAAGTCGTTATCATCACATAAATTAGCTGTAAAATCTACTTTATTTATGTTTTCCAGGCCATCATCTTCATTTGTCAGGTCAACAATGGTGGCAGCTTGGTGCAGTACCCCGTGCTTCTCCTCAGCCTGCTCATTTCCACCATGGTCATCTACAATGCAGGTAAGAATGACCCTCAGTTGTTTGAAGACACGTTGGAAAGCACTTTCATCAAGGTAGCTTTCCCATGCAGTCTCTACACTCCTTGCCAACACATCATGTTGGCAGTGCTTTGTGTGATGTAATATCTTGACTCTGGCTTGGATGGACATTCAAACACCCAAATCAAGAATGTTGGTCTCTGGAGACCTTGCTACTTGCCAAAGGTACTTGCCAAATTATCTCCACATAAACACTCACAAGGCTGCAGTGTATATTGCTTTTGCATCATTGGTGCCATGCCCACCTGCATTGTCCATTACCAAGTAGATTGAATCCGCTGCTTGGCCAATTTCTGGGATAACCCTTATCATGAAATTGGAATTGCAACTACAGTCCCGTTCAACCTTGTCTCCCACTTGCATTCCTCACATAAGTTCAAGTCCTCTAATAGTAATGGTACCCTAATCCCTTCTGCCATTGTTCTTATTCCAAGTTCACCAAGGGTAACATTGTCATTCAAAGTTTTGGTTTCTTTTTTTTCATTCCTTGTGAATGATATGTAATTGACTTTCAATAGTTCCGCAACATATTCATCCAAATTATAAGTTTGTGCAATGATATTGATTGCTTCTTCCACCTTTATGTCTTGTGTCACAAGCTCTCTCCAACCTCCATTCATCATTGCAGTATTCACATTCACATCATTGCTGAACCTTTTGTTTTTATTTCTTCTTGTAACTGTCTCCAGATTACTTACTTTCTTATGCAGATGCATCCATCGAAATTGTGTTCTTGTTGGGGATTGGCCACCACTCCCAGATACATTACTTTCACTGGATAACGCTATGATTGTATTTCAGGTTTTCTATACTTTGGATCAAATGTCTCATGCTCTGCCTTTGACAAAACCTTCATGATTTGCTGCCTTGATGCCATATAAAACCACTTTTCATCAAGAAAAGCAATTGAACACTTGTTATCATTGTACTTATCGAAATGTTTTCTTGCAAGGAGTTAGTATATTGTTAATTTTAAAAAACGGTGAAACAGTATCACAGGACAAAACTTACCACTGACCTTGCCCATGTCACTCTTTCTGATTTGTGTTTGTCTGTTAGTAATAGTTTTCCAATTGAACTTTTCTTCTGGCCTCCTTTTTCCTTAAACCATCATTGAAGCTGTCACTTTGATAATGATAATGTCTTTCTATCCTCTCCAGGCAATGCACTCTTCTTGTTCATAATCGTTACCAACTCAGAAAATGATGCAAGTGACTTTGCATACCTAAATAATTCATGTAAGTAACCAATGTGTTCTTTTTCAATTATTTTCACATACTTTTTTGAACCACAATAAGATGGAGATAAAGGGTCAGTAACTTTGGCATTGTTAATTGACTCATTCACTTGTGCATACCAAAATGGAAGTTGTGTTGCTTCCAATTTCCTACAAACACCCAAGATTGTAAGCCACCTGTTTGCAAGCTACATTGGCAATGAACAACCATCTCTTGTAACCAATATAAGAGTCATGCCATCCCCAAATCAATGCAGTTGAAACTGTCATGTACCTTGCTCTTTCATCTGCAACCTTTCTTGTGTGAATTGGGATCACTTGTGCGTCTGTTCTGGATTCCTCATTTTTTTAAATGCTTATTTTATATATGTTTATTTGTATACCTATAACTATATAAAGTATAAATTTACCAAATTTTTTCTCTCTTGTATTTTCCCTCTTTGCCAAAATGGTATCTTGCTAAATTTACAAAGTTGACACCCTCTTCTGTTTTTTCCTCGCTGGAGTGATGATTGCATTATTGTTGTCACTATCATCATCCCTGTCCTTGGTCAGTACCCGGCTGTTCTTAGCTACCAACCATCTTCTCTTCATCACCTTAAGTATGTTTTTCAGGTAATTTTTCAGGAGGTGCCTTAACATTGAGGTCAATGTTAGGTTTTGATTATTCAATGATGTATTCCTCTGCCAGTTCCTTTACAGTAAGATCTGAATTTGGTAAGTTGGCAAAAAAATTAGGTTTGTCAGGTAACTCGCGCTTGTCCTTGTTAATACTGTTCATGTGGTTGAAAAAAAATTTGAATTATCAACATAAGACATCAGTCTCTTGGCACACTCCCTGATGTGCTCATAATATTCACCAAATACATCTACGCTCCTTTCCACAGCATACACCCTATTTGTCATCTCATTAAGGTTGTCCCTGGCTTCAGATAACCTTAACTTTAAGAATTTATTTTGGATGCATTAATCATCCCTGTCCTTCCATACCTCACCAGTGAAAATCTTGGTTTGGTTGTCACTATCATGTTTAATACAGATGGTGTTTTGATACAATGCATCAAACCTTTGTATAGGTGTCATTTCCAAAATCTGGTTTATTTCAGTTTTGTCTAGTTCTGGTAGTTTGTATTTTAGTGGAGGAGCCATTTTGAATAATACATTTTTTAAAAAATATTGAAGTACACTCCCTGTAGGACACTCTTGAGGATGGATGATTGATGCGTGGGCAAGCAGACGGACTCACCGAAAATTACCATTTACTAAAATTTCCTGAATTCTTACTACTTACTAGATTGCCGGAGCTTCTCCGGATTAAACTAAGCTCATAATTTTCATCACCAAATAAAAGTCTTCTTTTCTTTTGTGTGTTGATTGTCTGATTGTTGTGTTGTGCCGTGGTCGACATCGACAGCATAGGGCAAATATGACAATCAATCATTAATGGCAAAAAAGGAATATCATGAAAGAACATTTTTTATCATAATTATGATTTGGAGGAACCATTTTCTAATGAATTGGTTGCAAAACGATTGCATACTTGTACAACAATCATCCTTATATTTAAACTTGTATCAGATGGCGGCAATAGTGTAGCTCTTGCTCTTTCTCAAACTTCATTGTGAGAAATTAATTTGGATTCTCTTGTGGCTTTTTCAGCTTCAATCAAAAATAAGTCTCAAAGGTAATGCGATGATTCATGAAAAGACCATCTAGTATTGCATGCATTTTGGAAATCATAAAGGTTATCATAACAATCAACATCATCCTTGGCAGTGAGCATCTGTAATTCATGATGATATGCAACACCTTACAGCATTAGAATTTGACTTGTTGCTATTGTATGTGGAGATTGAATGCCAAGGTTTTCTTCATTGCTGTCAATTAGTTTTGTGATAGTGTTGCCCCCCTCCTTTGGATGCATTACAAAGGAAATGTTGATAAGGTATTAGGTGGTCACAGGGTGGTAAAGGAAACTTAACATTGACGTCAGGTCCATTGATGTATCTCCACAATTTAAAATGATTCCAAAAAGCTTCCTCATCAACTTTGTAGGACCTCATCTCAGTAGACTCCAAAACTGCCATAATAGTCCATAAACCCAACTAAGGTGATGATTGTATAGATAATCAATAATGTCACCATAAGCACTCAACAATTCACTGGGATAGTCAACATAAACACCATGCATCATTTTTTTTGTATTCCCAACAAGCAAGACACCAGTTCTTGCATCATGAGTATAAACATAATGAAGCAGTTGAAGATCTTCATGATTCCTAGGTATGTACTTCAGAAGATTATCATCCATTGCATCAACACAAATGTACTTTGTTTCATCAATGATTCTGCTTTCTTATTGACTTCTTTGTTGCTGACTAAAGTGCTCTTCAAAATTGCTCCTCTCAGAATGAAATGTATTCACAGAGACTCGCCCCTTGACTTCAACAGGTATCTTCTCATCATCATCAGTGATAAGAAGTGCATCAGGAGAGTCTTTAAGATAAAGTTTCTCTTGGTGCATGACTATTCCTGCTCCAAAAATAGCCTTGTTTCCAACTCATTGTTGACCTCCATCATAATTATAAAATTCATTTATGAAAACATCTTCAAGTTCATGTCCAAGTCACACATACTGTAGTTGTCCTTCCAAATTTCCTTTCTTCTGAGGCTTCATGAAGGTTGATTTCAAAAGAGAAACAATAACAGTTTCAAGAGGAGGTGCTGCTGGATTGTTGTTGACAGCAGTGTTAATCTCTGAATTGTATTTGCTGCTCACAAGTTTTAGTAAGCAATTTTGGTGTATCCCAGGTGGAATTCAAATTTCATTGTCCTTTGCAACCTTTCTCAAGTCACTACATCAGAATAGGATATCAGTTCAGTCCTGACATGAAACTGAGAGATTTCAGTACCACAATTCATGTTGGTTTTATGGACCCAAAAAAAGTGTCACTTTGAATAAACAGTCACCCTTAATCATAGTATGTTTAGCATTATCAAAAGCCAGCCCATCTCCTTATTTTCAGTGACGCATTCAATTGGAAAAAAGACTGTCATCTGTCCTAATTTGTGCTGCATGCACACCTTAATAAAGTTACCTGGGTGACTCAAAAAAAGGCACTGGAGTGACTTATTTTTTGTAGATTCGTCACTAAAAAAACTAAAAAAAAATATAAAGGAAAAATACAACTCACAGAGAGACTTAATTTTATTCAATGAAACAATCATACTAAGAGCATCTCTTGTTTGATTCAGGGATTTTCTAATTTTTTTTATGGTCTCTTTCTAACTTATTTTATATCTCCTTCACTTTTTTTAATACATGAAATTAAAATCAAAGTAGCATACAAAAAGGACAATTTCCCACACAAAATAAAATGCAAGTCAGGAATAAAAAACTAAGCTATATACTAATTCAAGTCAAGCTATATACTAATTCAAGGCATACAACATACTTTATAACTCAGTCTCGTGAAAATCATCATCCCTAGCATGAGTTCCTGCATACAACAAGGCAGAAGATATTTTGTCTGCAGTAACACTTTTATTTTGTTCTTCTGTACCTAATTTTGTAAAAACAGCACTCTCGGTGTAAGCAATACACGTGTTAATTACTAGTAGAAAATATTCAATATTAGTAGTACGTGAGTTTTACTAGTAAAATGAATCTAACCCATTAGATTCATTTTTACTAGTAAAACTCCATAGTAGCAAAATGATGCTAACAGGTTAGATTCATTTGCTAAAATGCTAACCCGTTACCGTCATTTCTGCACATGGATATAGATGTCTGGGGTGAAAACAGGGCTCTTAAGCGGTGCTGGTGGACCCTTTAGGTCCCCTATTTGGTAGGATGACAGCTTACCTATTTAATGAAGATTGAAAAGAATATCTGTAGTTATATATCAGAGACCTAAAAATCAATTAACGGAGACCTAAAAATCAATTAACAGATACCTAAAAATCAATAAACGGGAAACCTAAAAATCAATTAACAGAAACAAATACAAGATATAAGGTGTTCCAAAAGAGGCTAAGTAACATGAAAGGAATCATCCATTACTTAGATATCATTTATAAATTTGTACTATTGCAGTAGGATAATATTTGGAGCACAGTTTTCTGAAGTGGAATGCTTAACATAATTTTTATAGTTTATGTAATAAAATACTTTGCATCACATCTTCCTCAATTTTTATCGGTTTGGCGTGATTTTTGTCATGGTACCAATTGTCATTCAATGAAGATGGTAATCCATACCTTAGTTGTTGTAATTGTCCAGTTGGTTATTGAGTAATCAAGTTGTATGTATATGGGTATTGAAAGAATCGGGTAGTTCAGAATGAATTCCAGAATAAATTATAAGTCAGTCTAAAGGAGAAAGAAAATACAGAAGGAATTAGATATAATTGAAATTGGCAACATTTACCAACTGTTGAATTGATCTAATCAGCCCTAACCTTGATATTTTCTCACTCCCCCGCGATGAAACAAATGGGATCCATGACATTAATTTATCACAGTGAAATTCAAACATGTCCTTTTTTGTGAACATATCTGCCATTTAGAAATCCGTAAATATATGTTGAATATTGATAATCTTTTTGACTGCGTAAGAACAGAAGTGATGTAATCGCACTGATAAATGCTTTGTACATGCACGTGTTTTGTTATTTGTTGCAATCTCAATAAAACTTTTATTATCTTCAAACACTTTACAGATAACCTTGTGAGTAGCTGTAGATATGGGAAAATGACGAGAACACAATTCTTTGAGAAGGTTAATGATGGCAATGACTTCTTGTAAGGCTGTAGATAGGGCAATATATTCTGCCTTGGTTGTGCTTAAAGCAATAAGAGGTTGCATTTTTGACGACCAAATAATGGGGCAGCCTACAAACAAAATAACGTATCCTGTTCTCAAGTGTGATGACAGGGGATCATTGCTGGACCTGTCTTGCCAAGATCCTGCCCAATCTGTATCTACGAAACATTTGAGACCTCTAGATTTTTTTGGACGCAGAATTATTCCTTTGTCTTTTGTTTTCAGGAGATATCGGCATATGCACTTAACAGCTTCTTCGTGTTCCTTTGTTTGGTTATCACAGAACTGTGCACATTGTTGTGTGGCCATAGTAACATCCGGCCTAACCATTGCATTGAGGTAACTTAGACATCCTACGACGGCTCGATAGTTCCAACTTTGAACTCTTGGTTTTCCTTCTGGGTCTTTGTCTAGAAGTTTCAAATTACATGCTGGCATGTCGTGTAATTTAGTTTGGCTATCTGACGGATCGAGATTGACAAGGTTAAATATCTGTTTCATCATTTTTGGTTGAGTTAGTTCAATGGAATCATCAACTGGATTATGTGCAAATCATGTTCCCAAATATTCCTTTAATTCACTGTCATCTGTCAAATCATACAATTATTGTAAAGACTTTATCTCATATTGAATTTTGGCTTGAGAGGGCAAAATTAGTATCGCATCGTCAACATAAACTACTAGTATAATTCCTGATTTTTTAAACAAACAAGAATCTACTTTGGATTGTTTCCAGTCTCTTTCATCAAGACCTTTCTTCAAATATTCAAACCAAGTGCTGCCTGCATCTTTCAAACCATATAAGTTTTTCAGTAATTTGTAAAAATGCAAAAATACCTCAGAAGGGTGCTTAAGATCAGGTATAATGAAACCTTTTCAAACTTTTGGAGGTTTCAAGTAAATGTCAGTCTTTATAGGTGCTTGAGGGAATGCAAGAACAAAATTGATTGATTGCATGTGCCAATTCATCAGCATGGCAATGCAAATGATTAGGCGTACTGTACTCCATGAGACTACTGGTGAGTAAGTGTCCCAGTGACCTGCACATAACCTTGCTTTCCATTTTGTGATCTCTCCTATGGGATTATGTTTCCTTTTCATGGACCACACCATAGGAATTGCAGTTCTACCTTTTGGAAGTGCCTTTGCAGGGATCACTTTCCAGTGCTTGCGTTGTATATGATCTTCCAGTTCCTTTTGCAGGGCTTTAAGGAATTCATCTTTATCTAGTTCTGCCATGGCTTCATTGAGGGTCATTGTATCTGGATCTGATGACACAGCTAATGCAAAGTTTTCTTGAGCAAACAATGCATATGGATGTGGTTCAGTGTACACTTCTGGTTGTATGATTGAGACATCATTGACATATGCTTCAATAGGTGAATAAGTGGCCATGAATACCATGAGCGATTGCTAGGCAGCTCCAAAGTATCATCTGTGGCATTTGATCTGTCTTCCAAAACAGAAAACGCAGTTCATTGAAGAGGTAGAATCATTTGTCATGTTCGTAGGAGATTCCCGGTGGTGAGTCTCTTTGGTAGCGTCATCAGGAGTAGCTCCCTTATTGATTGTATCATCAAGATTCCGACTGTCCGAATCTCTTTTTTGAGAACCAATAGATCATTCATCATTTGAATCAGGAAATTCTGGATCTTGCTCATTGACTTCATTGGAATGTGAGTGTTCCCAATTGACCAAAAACATTGGTGGAGGATCGTTTGACTTTGGAAGCAAATGTGGAGTATTGGTACAATCTTCTGGATTAGTTGGGAGTATATCTAGCAAAAGTGCGTCTAACTTTTCTGTGCTTATCTTTGTCTTATGTTGCCATAAAGATTCGAATTTTGCATCATGCTTGCAAGTATCAAACTCATCATCATCGGCACAGTGGAACTCTGGCTTTACATTTGCTGTTTGAGTGTTCAATACCAGGGGTACATTGGAGGCATGATGAGGTGAATGGCAAAGAAAAATTCCTACCTTTGATCTATCACTCCGCTTATTATGAGATTGGTTGGCTTGGAGAGAATTTTCCAGCACATATACAGGGGATCCGAAGGGGTGAAAATGGACCTCAGTGTCAGAAAACTTTGAGATCGGAGATGATGTGTAAGTTGTCTGTATCTTCTTCCTGCCATTGTACCATTCGGGTGTGAATTTGGTCGGGATTATATTTCTTGTGTTTACATAAGGTTTCATTGCAGCTGGCCGTAGTGATGCATGAATTGCCTTTGGCCATTGATGTGCTGCATGAAGAAGTGCAGTTCGTGCTCTGTTAGTAACATCTTTGATACCATTTTCTGCCTTGCCATTTTGATGATGAGTGTTTACCCCAAAGAAGGTGAGTCCTTGTTTTGCAACAGTACAAGCATCCTTGAAATTCTTGATGTCAAAGAGGCCATTGTCAGCATGGCAGTGCATGACCTTAATTCCATGCAAATCGCAAACTGCACTATGCTGCAACAAATTTGAAAAGTGATAGAAAATTATTAGAAAAGGAAGTAGATTT
>WKLE02000850.1:21667-33741 GCA_014885115.2 Asterionellopsis glacialis | reverse complement strand
TGTCTGCAATAATTAAATGCTGACCCCAATCCCCTTATATCGTAACACAAGTTTTAGCCAGCAGCAGGTATGTACGTGGAATCTGGTGCAATTTGTTCTTGGGGAACATCTAAAGGAAAGATTCCAAGTTCCCAAGTCTCTTTGTTATTTTCAAGTCTGGATCATGAAATCCTTGCGGGTCTACGCAAAAAGCAAAGTCAATGTTCAAAACCATATTTCTTTCTTCGTACTGGTCACAGTACATTCTGTGCATGTTTTTGCATGAAACGTAGAGAGGATGATTGACATCCATCCTATCATAACGGGTGAGTAAGTGTTCCGGGTTTGTAATTTCCCCTCCCTATTTCATTTTAATTGTAATTTTTGCAGAAAGTCCGTCATCAGTAATTCTGGGGGTCACCTGGTCTGCTGTTACACTCCCCACACAACTTCTATGTGGATACAGACATCCTTTCTTCACCCAGGTAAGGGTGCAGGTTATTTATTTTCTCTGGACGAGAGTCTGTCCCCCCTTTCATAATAGCTTCGTCACCAAACATCAGAGAAATAGTTCCAGAACGAACATGATGATGTGAAGAACAATCATCAAAAACACAACATTGTCTCATACTACATCATCACACACCATCAAATAATCTTTCTGCCGCATTCATCTTTGAAAAAGAGGGCACTGTGATTGAAGATGGCTAGCACATTTCTTCTGCAGAAAATTTTAATTTTACTCATAGTATGGTCTCCGTGTCCATCAACATCATTTCATACTTCAGGTTGGATAAGTCAAAAGCAGCATGGATGTTTACAGAAGGATTCATTGTTTGTTCTTGAGAGTCAGCAAGTGTCGACCGTTGAGAGTGACAGACAGCAGCAAGGAGAGGAAACAACAGCACCTTCTAAAGGAGCTTTGTCTATGTCTGTGGATGAACTTGCAGAAGTATTGGGTGGAAAAGGAAGAGCACTGCTTGCTTGGGATTGCTATTCTATCGGAATCGACCCTGCAATTTTTTTCGGAGATCCTACGTTTGAAAATGCAGATGAAATTAGATCTTTACTACCAACCCAACGAAGAACTCAAACTCTCGGTAAAGATGCATTGTCTAAGTTATCGAGTCTATACAAGAACAATGGCGGACAGGTTGAGGGTGGAGTAGCAAGTCTTAGTCACATTAGTAGAGCAAGTGATGATACAACGAAACTCTTACTAAAACTCCAGGACGGACTGGAGGTTGAAACTGTTATTATCCCCTGGAATGGAGTTCGGAGTACTCTTTGTATTTCTTCACAGGTCGGATGCCGACAAGGATGCACATTTTGTGCCACAGGACGGATGGGCCGACTACGATCCTTATCAAGTGATGAAATTTTATCACAAATGTTCTTTGCACGTAAAATTTGTCGTCTTGAAAACTTACCCGAGATTACAAACATTGTATTCATGGGAATGGGTGAGCCAGCCGACAATGCCGAAAACGTGATCCAAGCATGTAACATTTTGACAAGCCGTGAATCATTCCAATTGAGTGCATCCAAAGTTACAGTGTCAACAGTTGCACCAGATCCAAGTGTGTTTTCTAAATTATCGGAAGCGTCGTGCGTATTGGCTTGGAGTGTCCATGCAGCTCGAGATGACTTACGAAAACGATTAGTCCCAACCACCAAGTACACTATGGATGAACTACGTGCAGGGTTGATCCAGGCGCTTTTGGATCGACCAGCAAATTTCAAACGAACTGCCATGATTGAAGTAGCGCTCATGTCCGATGTTAATGACAGCTTACAGGAAGCTGATGAACTTGCAGATTTCTGTCGACCCATTATAGAGCAAGTTCCTGGATCTAAATTGATTGTCAATTTGATCCCTTTTAATGATATTGGACAAGAACTATATAAAAAACCAACTAATGAAGCAGTGGAAAGCTTCCAACAACGGTTGTGGCATCAAGGTATTTACGCTCACGTTCGAGCAACTCGTGGAGATGATGAATCGGCAGCTTGTGGACAACTTGCTACCAAGAAGAAAAAGAATCAGTGATAGGGAACATACACGTGCTTTTATTCATGTCTCTGTCATATGGTACAAGCGTTTGAATGTTTGTAAAATAAATTCATTGTTGTATGTACTGTCGCAACCAAGATTTGGTTCTGGCCTGTGCTTCTCCTTGCTTGTTTTCACCATGTCCATCAATGATTTTCCAACGTTTCCTGATGTTGTTTTACCCGTCCCCCCCCCCAAAAAAAGAAAATAGATATTTTATGAGCAAACTTGGGTACACTATCTCTTCTCTGATCGGATCTCAAATGAATCACTATTATTTGTTACCGTCTAAGTAACGTAAAATTCTGAACTTGATCCTGCAGTATATTACACTCCGCCTACTTGGTAGTACTTTATATTTCATTGATATCGTAATGGACTAAAAACTATAATTATTGTGGAGATGTCCATGTCCCCGGCTTCATCGAACGAGGGGAGGAAATGAACAGAAGATGTGAGTGGAGGTTGGTGGGACAGACGACAGACTTGGATAAAAAGAAGAAGAATCGCGTGTCTGGCCTGCGTTAGATACTCTCTCTAGAGGTCCTACCGTTTGTGACTAAAAACTGGAGGCACTCCCGCGCTGCACGCACCCCCCGCCACCGACGACACAGATAATAATTTCATGTTGTACGCCACATTTTTAATTTTTTTCTTCCTTTCCGTCGCAAGAACCAACTTATCGAAACAGCACAACACAGTTCCTTATTTCTCATTTGTTGGGGGAACTTTGTCGACTCTCGTGTGCATTGCACTGACAGTACGGCACTGTTATAATGAGCAGGACTTCTGAAAGATATGATCTTATAAATGACGGTGATGGAAGGAAAAAGAAGAAATATATTGGTGGTGCAGAACGTGCACGTCGTGAAGCTCGAAAACCACCCAAAAACAACGTCCAGCAGTATCAAAAAAGCAACAATAATCAAAAACAACATCACAACACAAAAAAGAAGCATGGTAGAAACAACAGCCTTATAGCATTACCGAAATCACTTCCTGCGTCAGAACGTTTCTTTGGGTCGTTGTTTTTATCTTCGATATCGGAAATTGCATCATCCAATGAATCAGATATTGTACGAAAGAAGGTTATGAATGATGCATGTCGTCGAGTTGGATTGCCATTGCCTGAAAAATTACCATCTACCTATACAGATAATCATCATTACTTTTCCATGAGAGCGTCATTAGTTTTAGAAGAAACGCGACATATTGTATCAGAAGCTTTATTGAAAAATAACAATCGACGGCAACGACGACCAACAGCAACAACAACAAGTTCTTTGGGAATTCATGTCAATTTGGTAAGCACAGAAAGACGTAATAAACGTACAGACCATCTCATAATGACCTTTCAAAAAAATAACAACAATCGTAGGGGATATTACACCGATAACAATGGTTTTACAACAAGAGAATTGTATGACATGAGACCTGGTGGTGTCTTTCAAATTTTGTTTCCATCTTCATTATCTCGCAATAATAATGATAATGACGAGACATCTGTTCTAGGATCTATACTACCACAATCGCCATTGAGTCTAGAGGAAGGCAACCACAACAACACTGTATCGATATTAATTTATCGAACCAATAATATTATTACTGAAAGATTAGCAAAAGAAAATTGGACAATTATACCCATCACTTCATTGATTAGTCATATGCGTCAATTTGAGGCATGTACGAATGAAAAGAAAAATAAATTACCGTTCCTCCCAAAACTATTAGCATGGAAGAAGCCTACACATACAAGATTTGAAGATTCGAATGATGATGACGACGAGGACGAGGGGGAAGAAGAAGTGATTGGTTTTGTGGACGACGATGGCAATGATGTAGAAGTAGTACAAAAGGACGACGAAGAAGGAAATAATGAATGGGAAGCATCATCATCAGAAGATTTTTTTGATCTACCAACATTGAATGCAACCCAAGAAAAAGCTGCAGCAACATTCTTAGAATCTCCGCCATCCACTCTGTCATTGGTTCAGGGACCTCCTGGAACTGGAAAGACGTACTTTATGGTATCTGTCATTGCTCGATGTCTTTTGCGACATTGGGACATGGGTGAAAAAAGACGCATACTGGTAACAGCCCCAACAAACAAGGCTATATCTGTCTTGGCTACACGATTTCTTGATGCCATGGTTAATAATGCATCATTCAACATTGTAATGATTGGTGTGGAAGATAAACTTATTGGTGAACGAGACCATGGAAATTCGCAACATCCTGATGATGACCCATTCTCTATATCATCCTTATCCTTACCACTTCGTCGTATATTTGTTTACACATGGATAGATTCATTGATTCGAGATATGAAGACATTGCGTCATGATGTCGCCTCTGGAGAAGTTTCAAGCTCAGTAAATGAAAAGGCACATCAGTTAAACACTAGACTTACGACATCTATTCCAATATTGGCCGAATCATCTGGAGCAAAAGGCATGGCACGTCAATGTGTTAGTACTATAGAAGAAACAGTATCTATTCCAGCAAGACTAGAAGCTCTCGATGGGTTGATTGAAAAGGTTGCTGCTATCAACAAGAACGAAGCAACACAAGAACTTCTTGCTTCAGCTGATGTTATATTTTCAACCTTATCGACAGCTGGCGTTTCACTAATGAAAAGGACTAAACGGATTGATGATCTCTTTGTGGATGAAGCTGCCGCTTGTACCGAACCCGAACTTTGCATCCCATTCCATCTAGGTCCCAAACGTATGTTAGCAGTGGGTGATCCCATGCAATTGCCTGCTCTTGTTCAAAGCAAACACGCAGTAGAATTAGGATTAGCCAAAAGTATGCATGAAAGATTAATGTTTGAATGTTCCAATGAACACATTATGCTTGACACACAGTACAGAATGAAACCAGACATTAGTTCCTTCCCATCCAAGAATTTCTATGATGGAAACCTTCTTAATGGATCCAATGTCCTTCAGTAAGTTTTTTTGTTTTGATATGGAAAAATATAATTCTATTTTATTTTCTACGCACTAAATCTGTTCCTCTTTCATTCCTTCTTTGTTCCTTATCATGCATATATGTGTTTCAGATCAAATTACAAAAACGACACTGCAGTTTTAGATAGTAAGCCATACTCATTTATCCAAATCTCAGGCAAGGAGCTGCAATTATCTTCTGGTTCATATTCGAACTTGGACGAAGCAAAAACCTCCGTTGCACTTGTTCAAATGCTTCGAGACTCGCATGCATGTAGTGATTTGGACCCTAAAGTTCCATGGTATTCTCACGAGAAAATTAGAATCATTACTTTCTACCAAGGTCAAGTTGTATTGTTACAACGAATGTTGAAGCAAGCAGGTTTAGGACAAGTGCTGGTTGCAACTGTAGATTCTAGTCAGGGTTGTGAGGCAGACGTTGTCATTGTATCATTTGTTCGAAGTAATGATGGTCAAGGAGGTGTGCGCCGGTGTGCAGGCTTCTTGACAGATGATAGAAGAATGAACGTCGCTTTAACAAGAGCACGCCATCAACTAATTTGCATTGGTGATGCTCGTGGAACCTTAAGTCGATCCGGTGCAACGACTTTAAAATCACTTGTAGATGATGCTGAGGGAAGAAACTGTTTATCTATCCAAAAATTGGACATTAAAAATCCTCGCAAGCTTTCTCCAGCATTAGTCAACAACAAAGGACAGAAATCAGCTGATGATACGTCAAATAAGAAGGAGACACTAGACGATGAAAAGCAACAAGTAGGTGTGGATAGATCATTGACCGAAGATATCATTCGAACAAAAAAACGATATCTTAAATGTCTTGAAAAAACCATAGAAGAAAAGAAACAGCGTCTTGAACATCTTGATAAGGTCGATATTTGATCAATAGCTGCTTTCTTGGTACTATAATACATGGCTCAAGCTGAGTGCATCTTGAACATCTTGATAAGGTCGAGATTTGATCAAGAGTTGCTTTCTTAGTACTATAATACATGGCTCAAGCTGAGTGCAAACTTGACTGGGAATCGACTGCCGTTTTACGAACCTTCCTAATTTGTAGCCTATTGAACATTTTTAATGCTTTTTCCTGACTTGCGTTCTTTGAATGCTAACTTGTTCGAAGCTTTCGTCTTTGTAGATAATTCTGAGTACGAAATCATGTTATTTTCTTTACGTCGAGAATGTGATGAAATTATAGCATTAATTTGATTTTGAAATGTAGATGTAATACGGGGCAATTGTTTGAGTCACCCCCCCCCCTATGTTGTCAAAAAAACCTGCGTACAACTGAGTCTCACCAGCAGGAAGAGACGTATCAAAGATCACGCTTTCTGATCCAGGAGATATCTCAGCATGCAGTGACAGGCCTGCTATTTCAATGTGTGCCCACCGCAATTTCATGGCTACACCACCTTCATACATTGATGCATTTGATGACTGAATACAATCCCTTCTCCATCCACTATCATCACCTTCAATGCCTTCATCCAGTTTGTAACCAGTAGACTGAGGCCACCTCCGGAGTTCAATCTTGTAATCTCCTGCACTGCGAACATCGAGCGCCCAGTAACCACTGACAACTTTACCACTTCTTACATGCCCTTGTTGCCATGGTACATCTCCTGCTTCGTTTCGAATATCGTGAGCAGTGAGACCAACTATTTCGTTCGAAATTCCAATGGCATAGGGAACATCAAGATTGAACTGGCGTGACACAAGCTTCCACCATTTTTCATAATGATCTCGAAGGTGGGAGACTAAGGTTGGGTTCTCATCTGCAATGTCTGCTCGCTGACCTGGATCATTTTCAATGTTGTAGAGTTCGATTCCGTTGATTAGACGCCACTTCTGCTTCATAACACAAGAATGGTACCACTTTACAGGTCTTGCTATCCTTTGTGTATCAGTAACAACTGCACGTTCCTGCAATTCAACTTGTTCCCACCCACGAATAGTTGGACCCAAACTAATTCCATGAAACCTACGAGATGACGGTACTTTGGCATTTGTCAGGTCTAGTATTGTTGGCATGAAATCTACATAACACACAAGATCATGGACATCCCTTCCAACCGTGTCTGAACATGTTGCACCACGGACCATTGCTGTACCTAGATGCTCGCCAAGTGTGGCGGCTGGTACGTGTATAATAAATGGAACTCTGTGACCACCCTCGTATTCCCAACCCTTACAGCCACGCATGCCTGCATTGTAATTGCTTGAGGTCCAAACCAATTTTAATTTACGGCAAAACACACACACATTAATCACACGAAACACTGAAATGCATCATATGCCCAGGAAAAGGCAGGTACATACGATAAATTACAAATGCATGAATTTTGCCCGTTTCAAAGCTCACCATGGTCCCTCTGTTACATGACCATCCTTGTCTAAACCGGAGACACCTCCACCTGACCCATTGTCAGACATGAATACCACTATTGTATTGTCAGACAGGTGCAATTCTTCTAACCGAGTACGTAATTTTCCAACATTCTCATCAATATTAGTCACCATACCATAGAATCTTGCTTGATTTTCCGTGGGAGCAATGCCACGATAAATGTCCGCGTATTTGTTCTATGGAGGATACATCATGAGAAAGACTTAACTATTAGATTCAAAATAATCAAAAATAACAACTTTTCCGCAATGTTTCCTATGAATTGAAGGGGGACGAGCCAACCATCTTACCTCTACATTAAATGGAAAATGCGGTGCATTCGTGGCAATATAGCAAAAGAATGGTGTCCTTTCATTTTCTTTCTTATCATGTTGTTGTTCGATAAATTTAATCGCCTCAGAAAAGAAGACGTCCGTACAGTAACCTTTTTTGAGAACTGGTTTCCCATTGCAAAAGTAGGTATCATCAAAGTAATCATTCCCCCAATTATCAGGTGTCTGTCCGATACCGCCGCCACCGTGATAGATCGATAGATCAAATCCTCTTTCAAAGGGCCGAAGAGGAGCTGCGTCTCCCAAATGCCACTTTCCAAAATGCGCTGTAGCATAACCTGATTCTCGCAATGCCTGAGGCAAAGTCCATTCATCCTCACGAAGGAGTGATCTCCCTCCAATGGTGTGCCAAACACCCGTGCTATTAGCAAAGTGTCCAGTCAGCAGTCCGCTTCGGGTCGGAGCACACGTGGTGCCTACATGATAGTCGACAAAACGGACTGACTCGCCATAGAGACGGTCAATGTTGGGAGTTTGGATGTGTTTATTACCCGTGCATCCTAACTCGCCGTACCCTTGATCGTCCGTAAGAATAAATACAACGTTCGGTTGATTACTCAAGTTGGCCATGCGATGTATTTTGTTCTTTCTTGCTGGTTCTCGCCATTTCAGATTCTTGATGCATCATGTCAGAAAAAAACGAAAGAAGATACTGTACCTGTACGAACCCAAAGATCCACCGTACGAGTACTCGGGCTGTAAAGGAAATATTACTGTAATAAACGCATGACAGCAAAAGGGCATATATCTTGATCCTGGGTCAATTTCAGCTATTTTCCGATAGTACTGTAATTTTGGAGGGTTGGGTTCTCATTGAAAAGATATGGCATATAAAATGCTGTACCAGGTACTGTTTATTACTTAACTTCAGTATATTGGAGATAGTACTATTGATTCTTAACTGGCCAAGCTAGAAATTGCCACGGCACCAACTCGTCATGAACAAGAACTCCGACTTATCCCGGTCATTTGCTTTCTTCGTTAGCTGTTTTCCTCAAAAAGGGCAATACCAAAATCGTATTGATTTCCACGTCTTTTTACTCCATATATTTTCAGTTTAGCCCGATTTTTTCAAACTCAGATATTATAAATAGGGGCTATCAATAATTGCCACATATATTGCCTTCATGAATATTCACTTAAGGCATTAAGGTCCGCACATGGGGTAATATCCTCCTCATTAATGTGTACTTGTCTCACTAACAATATAATCGTCGAATTTCAAGTCAATAAGTATGAAGCCGATTAAGTATTTATCGTTTGTGTTTCTTGTTTGATCTGTCTCTTCTTATTCTTGTACCTGGTACTGAATAGTTGATTTGAGAGCCTTGTGAAATATTGGTGATACCTATTCTCAATAAAAAATAAAATCTGATGCTGAACCGGAGTCCAATCCTGGTGCTTCTGGCAGAATTCTTTAATTACTGTACCGTCAAGTCATTGGCGAAATCGAACATATCTGGTACAGACATCAATTATTTATCTTTACTTAAGCAAAAAAGTGTACGTTGTTTAATTTGAGCTTACGTAGGACTAAAATCCGGTACCGGTAGGACTTCCTCCATCTGCTTGTATGTAGCACACGATATCAGCAGGACCTTCAATTTTACTCGAAACTTGCTTTTTTTTGCAAGAGGATACAACACAAGACCGAGGACCATAATATTATATCTCTCTAGTCTAGAGAGACAAATATTTTCTCCCTTCACATTCACATTCGACATCAAGAATCGGCAGAGTGCACTGCTGCAGCTGTGGCCTAGATACACAGGAATCCATTTCGCTTTGCTGAAGCAAAAGTTATCCTTGTATGCATTGCTGCATTGCTATAGATGCAGAGGAGTCGGGTGTAGCCAGACAAGGTCATATGAAGTCAAATCATATGCACCTTCCTGATGATTCAATGGGTGGTGGCTGTCCTTCATGTGACAAGAAGTTAGTCGAATGGTCGATAGACTCATCGGCTACTGTCCGATTTGGTATCTATGGCGCTTTATTTGGGGCATGCTTTCCATTGATTGCCACGCTTCTTGATATTGTTGTGCAAGGTCTTGAATTGTCATTTGAAAGTGTAATTAAAGTACACACGGAGCAACCTTTGCATTGGATCATCAATACAGCTCCGCTGTTTTTGGGTCTTGTAGCGAGTTTGGTAGGCATTCGTCAGGAACGAATCACCAATTTCAATGCAATGCTAGAACAGCGTGTACGAGAAAGGACACTGGAACTCGAACAAGCCAGTCAAGCTAAAAGTGAATTTCTCGCCACCATGTCGCATGAAATTCGTACACCACTAAACGGTGTTATTGGAATGACGGGCCTTCTTCTTGACACAAACCTCTCCAAGGAACAGAAAGATTATGCCGAAACAGCAAGGGCTTCGGGTGAGGCTCTGCTGTCCGTCATTAACGACATTTTGGATTTCTCCAAAATTGAAGCACAAAAGGTGGAGCTTGAAGTAGTCGATTTCAATTTGAGAGCTGCTGTGGAGGAAACTGTGGATCTGGTAGCCCACAAGGCAGATCAACAAAACATTGAACTTGTTTTTTTGATCAATCACGACATGCCCCTTCTTCTCCGCGGAGATCCAGGACGGTTGAGGCAAATATTGTTAAACCTTCTAACCAACGCAATTAAATTTACCTCCAAGGGTGAAGTCGTTCTTTCTGTAGAATTAGAAAGAGAAAATGACAACGATTGCACTGCACGATTCGAAGTTACAGATACAGGGGAGGGCATACCAGAGAGTCGTATTGACCACTTGTTTGATCCATTCACACAAGTGGATGCTTCTACCACCCGTAAGTATGGTGGATCCGGATTAGGGTTGGCCATTTGCAAGGAATTGTGCTCAATGATGAATGGAAAAATTGGTGTTTCAAGCGAGGTGGGAAAGGGTTCCACTTTTTGGTTCACCGTGGACCTTCTCAAGCAAGATTCAATGAACCTGAAAGAACAAGACCTGCCAATTGTTTCCATGGAGAAACTGGAAGGCTTGAAGGTCCTTGTGGTGGACGACAATGCCACAAATCGACGTGTGTCTGGTCATCACTTGCGTAATTGGAAATGCAGTGTTGATGAAGCTGAAAGCGGGTCTGCGGCTTTGCACAAGCTCAGTATTGCTGCACAGAACAATGATCCGTACAAACTAGTTATCATGGACTATCAAATGCCTGGAATGGATGGAGAGATGCTAGCAAGGTGCATTCGGTCGGATCCGAGAATCAGCAGTGCATTGCTCATGATGTGCACTTCTATTTCGAGAAGAGGTGATACACAAAGAATGAAAAGTGAAGGGTTTGCAGGTTACCTTGTCAAACCTGTAAAGCCCGTTCAATTGCTGGATTCGATTGCACTAGTGCTCGGTTCATCAAATTCAAATGTAGACCCCCAAAAGCGGCCATTGATTACACGAGAGATATCAAATCGATCCATAAGTCGAGCCAGAATCCTTGTGGTTGAGGATAATTTGGTGAATCAGAAGGTAGCAGTCCGTATGCTCCAAAAGGATGGCTGTCGCTGTGACGTAGCAGCCAATGGACGTGAAGCACTTGATGCAACGATGAATATTTCGTACGATGTACGTTTTTCCACTTTTGCTTTTATTTTCATCTTTTTTGTGTATCTTGACTCTGACATGTTTCATATTTTATTTCTTTTCTCTTTGTCTCAGCTTGTTTTGATGGATTGTCAAATGCCGATTATGGATGGTTATGCCGCAACAAGACAAATTCGTTTAGCAGGGAAAAGGCAACTACCAATCATTGCCATGACAGCCAATGCCATGGAAGGCGATCGGCAGCGTTGCCTAGATGCTGGTATGGATGATTTCATCACAAAACCAGTCAAGAAAGATATCCTCTTGACACGAGTCCATGCGTGGTTAGAATACCGGAATAGTTTTCGTGACTGAACGGGAGGGGGGAGGGACTATATTTTACCATACCATGTACAGAGTAAATCCACAGTAAAAAGAGAAAAATAAAAGAGTGAAGAAAAGAAAAAAGTAGCAATTGTTTAAATACAAAAAGAGCCAAATCAAGTAAGATGGATCCAATGCCGGTCACATCTCCAAGACGTTCATCCTGCCAACCGTGGGAATTACATCGTTTCAGGGGAACATGTCGTCATTAAGAAATTAGGGAATAAAGTCGACGGCAGAGTGAATGAAAAGGCAAAGCAAAAGAAATCGAAAAAAAGATATTAAAAGAGCTAGCTAAGTTGTAATAATGTTTTTTTGTATTTGTTTTAAAATTTGTTGATAAGAAGCATTGTAAGGACTGGCAGAAAATTGCGAGTGCATACAGTAATAGCTTTTCGTTTATTTTCTT
>WKLE02000849.1:28251-50902 GCA_014885115.2 Asterionellopsis glacialis | reverse complement strand
TCTTTGCTGTCCCTTCGGTTATGTTCCGTTTGAAAGGTGTTGCTGCGTCAGGTATTGCTGTCGGAGTGAAGGACATGTGGGAGATAATGTCTTTGTACCAGATTTCTCGTTTTTCCGCTTGGCTTTTGCGTCTTCGTCACTTACATTCAAAAAGATTGAAAGAACACCAAACCGCGATAGCATAAGAATTGATGGTTTGCATATAAAGCTCTCCTCAACATTAAAGTCTTCTCATTTTTTATTATTGACTGAGAAATTCCAGGTACCTGTTTACACTTGGTTTCACATCTGCCCATAAACAGGTTAGAAAATAACGTCTTCGCATCCCCACTCATTCGTAGACATGTACTAGTCCATGATTATTTGCTTTAACAAACCATACTAGCAATACAGGGACCAGAAAAGCTTGATTATCTTCATCATGATTCTAGGGGTCCACGAGATTACGATGCTAGAAAAATATTCCATTTCTTTACAAAGTCTCAGTATAAAGTCGTAAAAAGCAGATATTATTGTACGCGACATTATTGTTTCATTTTCTTGGTGCGCATACCTTTATAACTAACAAAAATAATTTCTATCCACTGATTGCACATGCTCTAACCACACACTGACACACTCATATGCACACACAAAAATAATCAAAAATCAACTTCTCTCCTTTCATTCACACGTTCTGTTCTTTCGTTTCTTTGTCTCGCGCTTACTCTCTTTCTTTCTTTCTTTCTTTCTTTCATCCTTCCTTCCTTGTAACACTCGCTTTTTGTCGTCTACGATCCATGATGCCATGAGTTGTTTAGAGTATCACCATTCCCTGAACCAAATCCTAGAGATGACATGGCTTTCTTAACTTTAGGTTTACGTGGGTTGGAAAATTTACCTGATTTCCATTGATTATATATATTGTTCCCATGAACACTTGAATTTTGTTTATTTTTCGATCCATCTGACTTGGCAGAATGCCATGAATCATCAATATTGGTGGGCATATTTTCTGGAAAGTGATCACCTGCAATACTCATATTACGATTTAAGGCACGATTTTTCTTGGAACCTCCGGTAGAACCATTACTGCCACCACCACCATTGGCTACCATTTCAGTTCTGGATGGTGCAAATTGTCGTAACAATGCTGCATGGTAGGCAAAAGTCTCATACGTTTCGGAATTGGGCAATTTTTCAATTAAGGATAAGGCACGCTCATGTCCCAAATCTTTCAACATGGCCTTTAATTCATTCATAGGGATAACGCTAAGTTTGTGTTCGTTACTCTGAATTTTCACATCATCCTTCTTTTCAGCATTATCAGCCAAGGCAGTTTCAACACTGGGTACATTTTCATCACCTGACGATTTGATATATTCTTTCAGCTTTTTCAGCAATTCCACAAATTCAGATTTACTCAACAATGTAGCCAATAACGTTGTGACGGAACGTTCAAATTTTTGATATCCCAAAAATTGGGCGTGACGATGGACAGATCCAATAATTTTAATAGAGGAGGTACGGCTCATACGTGACATGGATCCATTCTTCATGGATCCAGCGGGTGACTTATTATCACCAGCTGCTGCCATGGCAGCAATATCATCAATACTAATAGCCCCACCATCCTCGGCGGCATGATCTTTATGAAATTGTACAAATTCATGTTGTAACATTTCTTTCGCAGACTTTCGATTCTTGTGACGGTATTTCATTAATTCATCCAACATGTCATAATAAGAATCAGGCATATCTTCTGGTAGGTTTGGTAATTCACGTAAGTTACGATCTTTGGACTTTTGGAGTGTATTGAATGCCTTTTGAAGTTGATCAGCGGGGTCTATTTAAAAAAAGAAGACACCAAAAAAAGAGAGGGGAGAGAAAAAAGGTGTGATAGTGAGTCGACTGAAGTAAATAATCTCCATGTATCAATCAGTCGGACGGGTGGAGGAGTTGAAGTTTTAGAACTTACATCCTGCAACTAATACATAAAGTGCTGCACCTACAGACCATACATCCGTTTTAGACGTGTAGGTATGTTGGAACATTTCAGGTGATATATAGAATGCAGATCCAGCAAATGTTGTATGCATTTCTAAATTGGCCTCCGTTTGGTTATTATCAATACACCCCGAACCAAAATCTATAAGACGAAGGTCTGCACCTGGTTTTTCGGTACTAAACATGATGTTTTCCGGTTTGATATCACGGTGAATAACCTTATGTTCATCACAATGATTGACAGCATCTAAAAGTTGGAAGGCAATTCTCGAGACATCTTCTGTTCGTAGTTCCGTCTGTTTCGACACATATTCCATCATTTCACCGCCTGAACAAAATTCGGTGACCATGTATATAAATTTGGGTGTTTCATAAATTCCAATCAATCCCAAGCAATAATGTTTGCCACCTAAACTTCTCAAAATGTCACATTCTTGTTGTAACACTTCTGGTTTGAGAGGTGAATACAACGTATTGTCTTTGAATGTAACACCCTTCCGCAATGTTTTACATGCCAATGGTTGTCCCGTAGGATCCCTCACGTCATGGACCATTTTGACAATACCAAATTGACCTTCTCCCAAAACACGATCTTCTAAAAATTGTTTATGAAATGCTTCTTCATCGCCTTCGGCATCTTCAATGAAGTTGGGTTTACTTGACATGCACCCCATGATGATTTGTGCGGCTGCGTTATTCTCGACTGCTTTACGTAACCGTTCCTGTTGAGGTTGAATTAAGGATTTTAGTCTGGCTTGTTGTTCTTTCGCCCACTCCGAATGTTTAGTCCCTTGATCGTTATTGAATGTTTCTTTTTGTGTTTCAATCCACTGTTTGAAACGATCACCAACTCCAGCACTAGGAATACCTGATAGCATCAATAGTAGCACTGCAACTCTACACTGTCTTCTCGATTTTTTTATATAGTCCTATGTAGATAAGATAATACTGACTGTGGGAGAATTCAACTATGACAAGAAACAGAAAAAGGTATGTTTGTTGATTTTTTTTCGCGTCGTGCGCCGTGACTGAGATTTCCGCGAATGCACCTGCCTCAAGACAGATGAGACCTCAAGATAGAGATTTTAGAACTACTCCTACTTATTAAGATTATTGGCGGTCGTCGGTCACGCAGGCGAACAATATGAGTGTCCTATTCTGGTTTGTTGTCTTCAATTATTATATTTCTTCTCCACAGATGCAGGGAAGAATAGAAAGATATCCAACTGAGGAAAAAAAACTCTCAAGTTTCGAACGGAAGAACAAGCACAAAAAAAAGGACGAAAGAAAAAATAATACATAGTTTTTACGTTTTTTGTTTTTTACAATCCACTTCTGCTCCTACATTCTCTGGAATACATAGGACATAGAATATTTCGTACATAGCATATCTACAAAGTACATACCAAGGTACGTGAATAAAGAAGTTGTGACATGCATGTTACCTGGTGTCAGTAGTCCTAGTACTCTAGGTCCTACATGTACCAGGTAACTCTACAACCACTTTGTATTGCAAAAGATTAGCCTACACTAGCATGGACGGTGCGTAAAGGTTAGACAGTATATTATTTGCATCCAAAACTTCAAAATTCCAGAAGATTGCAGATAAATGATACAAATTTATGCCTACGTTGATGACACTCTCCCTCGTACTTCCGGAAGTTTCAGTTTGTTTTATGTGGCTGAGGAACAATTAATATTAATATTGTAGTGCGGCTAAAATTATTTATTGATGCATATTTCAGAAATACTTGACAGACTTCAACTTCTACATAACAATATTTAGTGCCTACATTCATTACTACAAAAAAAGAAAAAATGATTGGTTACTTTACCTGGTACAACAGAAGAGGTGGTTCTGAGTCCTAGGTCTAGTTGCTTTTCACCAATCGGGTACTGTACAGGTACACTCTTGAAATACCCTCTAGAGAGAGTGAGTGGCAGTTGTACTGTCGCAATTATGACGTAGTCATACATAATCCCTCTCACAAGTTCCCTGGATTTAACAAACCTAGGACTACTGATTGCAATGTAACTGAAATCTGGACCAGACTCATATTTAATGGGTACAATAAAGAACTTCTCTCTCTAGTGAGAGAATCCACAACAACATTAAACGCAGTCTACAGGGTATAGCATTGCCATGCCAGGTGGCAAAATGGGGTGTACCGTAGGCAAATGAACCCCAATTAAGGATGATCATCAATAAAGCACTATGTATCTTTTGGAATTTTTTAGTGATTCTGTGAAATTCGGAAAAATCTTCACAGGCACAGTAACAAATAATGAAAGAAAAATGAAAAAACCAGAAAAACTAATATTGCATATAGTAGTACATTATTTTGTATTAACTAATCTGGTCAAAGTAAACTCTAGAGTCATAGTAAGCAAGTTCTGTTTGTGACGCCTGTTTACTTCGCCCTATGGTTCTTTCCCAGATGCAATGTCTTGCACAGCTTCTGGATAACCCATCATTCGACCTAGACTTTTACTTCGTTTCATTTGCCCCACTCTGTCACTGTAATGACTTCCACCCCCTTTCTTCCTAGATATGACCGCCGCTACATGTTTAGGATCTGTATACATAATAGGTACACCACCACCACTACCACCATAACTTGAAAATGATGAATGACGACGATCGTCACTATAATATGCTGCCAAGTTTGCTGACATTTGAATACATTGTTTCGAATTTTTAGTACCCCGTTTTAAACTTGTACGTAACAAAACACGTGATCCGCAATATTCTTCGTGTTGAAACCATAAATCACCAGCTGTTTGTTGTGATACACGACGTAAAACTTCATCATTATGACGTCCAGGTTTAGAAACTAATATAGGGACACCTAATGGACTATAAAATACTAATCCTCCAAATCCTTGAGGACGTCCAAATTCCTTTTGATTATTTTGTTGAAACAAAATCCAACCCTCTGTAGGAGACAAGTCTAACAAGAGGGATTCGTATCCCATATCAACAATGGATTGGCGTACCGTATTAATCACAGAAGAAGGTACTCCAGTAGAAGTAGATGAATGATTCTTCTTTTGACTGTGTTTGTCTTTTTCCTGGAGTTTTTGTTGAAGTTTCTCCACCGTTATAAGAACATGATGGACCTCACTTCTTCGTTGAGATATCTTTTCTTCCTTCTGCTCTTGCTTGTTCTTTTTCGTTCGTATTATTTGATAATCATTATTCTCTTCTACCTGGTCAGTTAGTTGTAAAGTATCTGTCTCGATAGAATCATTTTTTTGTTGTGGTTGCCGCTGTTGCTCCTTCTCGAATTGTTTACTATTATCTCTGTTTGTTTCATTATCATTGTCGTTATCACTATTATTATTCTTTTTCAATAATTCACGTTCTAAAGCATCTAAAATTCGTTCTTGTCGAAGTTGAATTTCAATCAAAACTTGTTCTAAAAATTCTCTTGAAAAACTGGTCGTTGCTGTTGAAGATGATGCGACTCCGTTACTAGTATCATTTAACGTATTCTCAGTGTTCGATTGTCTTCTTTGCTGTTGTCGTTTTGGTTTATTCTTTTTTGTAGTCTTTGTAGTAGCTCTTAAAATTTGTGACCTTGACAAAACACCATACAGAGTTGTGGATGTTGTTGTTGAAATTTTTCGTCTTCGAGGAATGGATGATAATGTAGAAAATGCTGTAGGAGATTTTACTGAGGGCGAGTATGAAAAAGCTGTAATGGTTGTCATTGTTACCATTATAATGATCCATGGTAACACATCATTCCGAAAGCATTTTTGCGTAACAAAATTTTTCATTTTTTTTAGATCGTGTTCTTTTGTCTCGACAGATTTTTTACGGGTGGCGCGTAATTGTCTTTCTTCCAGTGGGTTGGTTTTGGACCAACGTTGAAAGAAGTTGTTTTAGACTGTCTGTCGGATCGAACACATGGTGTCCCCTCCAGAAAGGCCTTGCTATCGCGACATATGAACATAAAAGAAGGAGAAAATGTGAGCTGGAAATCCTTCGTCATCGCTTCCACAGCGAGAAAGAGAACACAGAGAGAGTGACTAAGTTAGTCGACTAAGTCAAATAAGGATTCTGTACTTCGTCAGTAAAATTTTAAACTACACGTGGATTGGCCTGTGTAAGTTGAAGTCAGTACGTAGCACCGTAGAAACCTACGACCATCATCATCGCTCACTGCCCGACTGCGAAGAGAGATCTGACGATCGTCGGGAAAGGGATTTTGTTGCCAACGCCGATCGACAAGTGCAACATCAGTTGCGACTCAAAATTAGCTTCAAGCTAATTTTTATATTTTTTAAATTTATTTTTTGGAGAGGTTCACAACGTTAACAATTTATTATAATCAGGTGAAAAATTAATCTTTAAAATCAAATAGAAAATTTGAATAAACCTTAAATTGTCTTCGCCTTGCCTGCACACCTCCTGCTTGCGGAATACTTTCACATCCCTTTACCTGGTACAGCTTCTTGAAAAGCAAAGCAATTCATCTGACATTCCAGTAGATAGACTCTTTGCAACAGTGCAAATCTGTATCCATCTAACTTGTTGAGCAAAATTGGATCATTATAATTTCTCAACAGTGCCCGTGTGTCCTCAAAACAAAACAAAAGCTAAAACATCAAAAAAGAAAAAATGAAGACTTTTACGATACTCTCAATAACCACACTTTGCTGTCTTGTAGGACTAAGTAGTAATGTCGCTCAAGCGTGGGTTTCGCCATCGCTGCACAGAGTGAAGAAAAGTTCCTCAAGTCTGTGCATGTCAGAACAAAGTACATCCTTGGCCGAAAGTCGATATGCCGATGATGAAGAGGAAGGTGAATGGGAATATGTAGAAGTTGAGGCCCTAACGGAAGCTGACTTTGTTGGTTCTGAATGGTTGGTCGGTACGAATTGGAACAATAATCCTAATCAAATTAAGGAAACATGGTGTCGATTAGTAACGACTGAAGATGGTACGAATCTAGCGATTTGGGGTGATAAGGCGGAAGGCAAATGGAATTTAGAAGTTGGGAGTCAATTTTTAAGTATTAGTAAAGAAACATGGGGTGGATGGGGTGGCAAAAAGATTTGGGCCGGCGTTGTGGATGACTATTATTACTTACAAGGGACTATACGAGGATGGTCCTTCCTTAGTCCTGCCGAAGTCTTGGGTGGTTGGCAAGCAAAACGACTAGGTGTTGACCCCGAAGAAGCAGGTGTTGCACCGTGGTTCTTAGAACAAGACGAACAGTCTAATGGTGAAGAAGGAAAAGGTGCCTTAGAACAAGCGGAAGAAGATGGAGGTATTTTTGGTAACTAGATAGAGATTTACAGTACCTAATATATAATTCGATCGAAGACTGCAACTACCTTTTGGGATTACTTTTGGTTTCCAAGGACTTTTGCAAATTTTTGGAGTGGAAAAGGAGAGGGGATCAAGTTGTGCGTTATGTCGTCTCACATCATCGTGCGTTTATAAGTTGTTCAAATGGCTTCTAAATTAGCTCATTTACTCTTGTTTCGTCTTGTCCTTATTGGTGATATGATGTGAGGCAAATTGTGATGTTTTCCACCAAAGTGTTGCATTTAAAACATGTGTTGTCCAACAAAGGATACACAGCTCTTTTAGAATTGTTAATTTGTATGCCAAAAATAGAGAAGAACACAATGCCATTGATGCGATAATTTGTGTTACTAAAACTGGCATCATGGACGACAATATCAAAATATAAGTGTAATAAATAACCCCCAAGGCAGCATTTGGTACATCCAGTACATGATCATGTGGTATCAATCCAAAGTAAGATAACATTTTACCTTCAGGCAATTGAAATACAGAACTGTGTTTTATACATGTAATGAAATAAATATATGGAACATAAGTGGGCGGGTGAGGAAGTGGGTGGAGCAATAATTATTTTTAAAAGCACACAAAATTTTGAATCCTTTTTTTCTTTCTCGTTTTTTCCTTTAAAATGCTGTTGCAACATAGACTTTCTTGCTGTTGCGAAGAAACGATTTCAAAATGTACACGAACGAACGTACCTGCAAGAAGCCGAAATTGCTTCAATGTCACATAAGGCTGTAAAATCTTCGTCTTCTTCTAAATGTTCTACCTTGTGTTCCACGTAAAGTGCATACATGGATAGAACAACTCCAATGATAGCAAGTTGAGCTGATGATGGCATTCGGAAAAGACCCATATTTTTTGTATTGGCTTGTTGATTAATTGATTCTCTGTGGTGTGCAATGTATTGCTGTTGCTGTTGTGGGAGTTCTCTTTGTAAGAATACACGAGCGTTGTGAGTTACCCGATGTATTTTGGTTGAGAGAGAGATTTGTTGAGTCAGTGATCAGGGATAGAGCTCTCGCTTCTTCTGCTGTGTTGTCCTACGCGTATTTTGAGACGCAGATTTCACGACACTTCTCTCCTGTAAATTGAGGATTTTCTCAGAATTTTTTACTAGGAGGAGTGATGCAAGGAGTGTCAAATGTATGTGTGATTTGTGATTTTGCAAAAATGAGAGGAGTGTTGAGGTGAATGATTGATCAAGACAAGGAGTGCTCCTCGATATTTTCGAAAGACAAAAAAGTCACATCAACACCAATATCTTTTTTTCCTAAGATTTACACCATGATAGAGAACTTGCAAGTCACTGCACAATGTCAAAAGTAATGAAATAGTAGAGGAGTATACTTAATAGTAGTGCCTTAAGATGAACAAGGCCCTGTAGAGTTGATAATTGTTCTTTTCTCTGGGGCAGAAAATATAATTGGAAAAATTACAGTCCACACGCACCAATAAGAAACAGCCCGATTTTTGCCAATCTTGCCGTTTCTACCAAAAATCCAAAAATCTCAAGCTTGAAATAAGAAATGTTTCTCATGTAATGAAAACATAGTGATGTCATATTTGAAGAACAATATAATTAAAAATAAACACCATTATTTTTCTACTATCTAGGTTTGTCCTCCTATCTGATATGTAATTGTGCCAGTATGTCTGATTGTTGCAAGATACAATTTTTTCTTGTCTTAGGTGCAGGCATAATATTGTGGTGAATCGACAATGATTAAAAAAATGGCATTTACAAACTAGAATCAACCAACACAAATGCACCCATGTCGGAACCTCCATGGCAAAAAAATACAAAAAAAGTGAACGTGGGGCTTGAAATATGGTCAATGGTTGTTTTGTTGTCAAATCCACTTTTTTTTGCTGATACACACAATTACCAAATTCAGTCAATAATCAACCATTTTGGAGGCTAGTATTATTCCATCCAACTAACACAATGATAAAAATTCAAAAATTGTCATCATTGTTAGTAATAAAAAGGTTTATTCTTATGTTTTGTTAGTGATTTGTCACCATTGTCAATGTGCTGCTGTGCAGGTGCTGCAGCAGTTTAGCATGAATATATCATTCAAAAGTTCTATTCATGCAGAATCATGCCTAATTTTCTGGATGCATTAGACCTATCAGATTCCATTTTAAGGTTGGTAAAGAATTTAGTACAAACAGGCTCTCTAAAACAGAACAAGTAAAATTTAGTATTCATTTAAAATAAGTAAAAATAATACTAGTAAAATAATAATTATGACAAAAGCAATTATTTATACACAGAATTAAAAAAAGTGTGCCCATCCAAAATCCAACATGCCATATAAGAAATGATTTCAGATTTCAAGCTTGGTATGTCTTTAAAAATGCAATTTTTCAAGCTTGCCGAAGAAACCCAAAGTTTCTTATTGGTGCATGTGGACTGTAATATATTTTATATGCACTACCACAAGTACTCAAAATCCAGTGATATTACATGCAGACTACTGCCTAGCAGAGAGTCAGTTGGCATTTGTTGCAGCATGACTTAACAGGAGCAACCTGCACCATGTTCTGCTGCTAGTACCAGTACTAGACTACCTAACAAATCAAAACAGAGGAAACATTGTTTTCACACCACATCAGTCATGTTGATAACAACATCTTCTATCCTTTTCTAAAATATGATTTGGCTAAACAATCCAAATAAATACTACGTAGAATACTGTGGTCTGAGTTGAATTGATTGCAAGGATGATTGTTGCTATCATAAACAGAAAAAATTTCTCAAGAAATAACATTTATTTTCAAACTAGTGGTGCTAGTAGTAAGTACTAATGATACTGATGTCTTCAGTTATGGCAAATTTGGTCATTATATTTGATATTGTTGAAATTGAGGAGTGTGGACCTGGAAGTGAAATTATTCTTCTGATTTGATTGTTGTTATCAAAGATTACTTGATTTGTTTTCTTCTTTTGGACCTTCTGTTTTCTTCCAGAAGGAAGGCAACTAGTTTCTCAGAATCATATGGCACAGCAACAGCACAGATCTGTTTAGAGAACTAGGTTAGGTGCTATTGGTACTGTAGTTTATAAAGGGAATGAAAGAATTTATTTAAGAACTCCAGGTGTTCTTTTCTTGTAAAGAACATTTTTTGGGTACTTTATTGTATCTAGGTAGGTGGGAGGACTACTTTTCAGTTCTCCAGCAAAGCAAAAATTTTAGTCAAAAAAGACACCAGCTTCTGGTGGTTTCTCTCTCTAGTAGTATTATTAACAACAAAGATGTAATAATAATTACTGGTGGTTCTTGTGGGACAGTTTTCCACTTGTTGAGCAAACATCATTGTTCTTTAGGCATGCAACTACTATTATTCTTGTGAATCAAGATGATAATGGCCTAGAAAGATCGGGTTAGAGTAGTCCAAGAAAAAAAAACACTCTATTACTATAATAGGAGTAATAAATATCACAGTGCTAGCAATTAGTATCATATTATTTTTGTTTTAAGAAATGAGGAAAACTTTGTATATGGTGCAAATCTAAATTACTACTACACCTTTGCTTATTTCTTGCCTTACGTACTAGTATAGCATATTTGTTTTGCAGATAACCATTTTTTATTTGTTGCCTCTATGGATGACTTGGTGTACAGGGGTGCTTCTCTACACTCTGTTGAATGCACCACTGGCGAATACTATTTGGTCCCACCATTGCCATTATGCCTCAGGAGTACTTACTCTAGGACAACTATGCTCATCCATGTACCAACACTGAAAGGGTTCTATTATACCTGTGCAACCCTCCTCTTCTTTAGAGTTCTAGTTTGGCTTTGGGGGTATTGCTCCTATAGTTAGAAGAAGAAACTCTATGTCTGGGTGCAATGATGTACTAGGTTATTGATCAAAACCTACATGTATACCCTTTCTGAACCTGGTACACCAGGGAAGTATTGCTACTAAAAATAAATTCATTTGTTTGGCCCATGCTTGCATTAAAAGTTACATGATTTGTATTCCAAAAAATCTGGCTAAAAGAATTACTGGAATCATTTTTAGAGGTACCAGTATTACTGGTGTAGTAATTTACTTTCTTGGAGAGTGTGCTCAGTGGCATAATCATTTTGTTCTTTTCTTTTATATTGGTATTATAAGAGATAATTTCTACATAACAGTACTAGTAGGACAGAGAATAGTAGTAGAATGTGTGTGTGTGTGGGGGGGGGGGGGGTTAAACTCATACAAAAATACTATTTTATTTTGATACAGCACCAGCAATTGTATACTGCATTTGAAGTAGTAGCCAATTTTAAAATTATAATGTGAGGCAGCAAATAGTAGGATGGGTAGTTTTAATTTTTGTTTGAGGCTTCTAAAAGTGTACATTACATTTTGGTTATTTTTTATTCTTTATTACAAATAAGTAGTACTTGTAGTGCTACTACATCCTAATTCCCATAATTGGCTGAATAGTAGACAATTCTAATTTTTTTGTATGCAGGGTCTTTTTGGGTGCTTCATTTATGTTCTTGTTCTTCTTCAGCAATTATTTATGAATTTTTGTCTCTGTTTCTGCTATTTGGTATGGGTAGGAAGAATGCTGATATATCTTATACTTTGGTGATAGTGAACTCCTGGGCATCCTCTTTAAAAACAAATTCTTGATCTTCATGAGGAACAAACAATATCCTCCTCCATCTCCACAATTTAAGAGGATGTTTTCAAACTTGGAATTTTTGTGGCAAATTCTTCTACACTTAAAAGCTATAGTATTTTATACAAACTATTTTCAGACCAGGTTGTTAAGCTGGGGTGACAACTTAGCAAAAAGAGGCCACCTAAAAACCTATTAAGAAGAAAATTTTAGATTGAATGCTTATAGTAAACCCAATGGATGTTGTAGGATCTCACCAAGGTTCTGATAAATTGATATAGTCCTGAATTGTATATTGTTTGTAAGAAAGGGAGACTCAACAATTCAGAAGGAGGCAAGAAGTTTTGCAAGAAGATTATTACTTTAATACCAATAAAACATCCTTCTTGTGAATGCAAATCCCTGTGGTTGGTATGATATCAGATAATAAATAAGAAGCATCACATAAGGGCTGCTCCATTTTTCTTGAATTCTTCATAATCTATGTAATTCTGATTCCATACTTACATTAATACAATTAAGAAAATTACAGATACTACTCAAGCAAAGAATGTATGAAATTGGTTTCATACATAATGATTGATCATTAGTAGTAGTGTACACTACCTAGGTGTCCTAGCTACTAGCAGTTCTCATGACCCCAAAAAAGATTATCCACCTCTCATGACAGTCCTTAAAAACTCAAAGAAATAAACCCAGCTCTAGATGTTTTGAATGCAAAGTTGTCAATATAGGGCATTTTACAGAAAAAAGGCTATACACACTTAATGACCTCTAATATTGCCTACCTTTTTAAGAAACAATAACTTCTTTCTCCAAATACCTCCAAAGAGCCTAGTATTTCAGTCTCTGGTATCAGCTCAGATAACAAACTGCTGGATGTGCATTTATTTTATTATTTCCAGTAATGGTACTATAATATATGAAAAGATTATACCATATTGAAGGGAAGAACTAGAAAAATAGCACCAGAGGAGATAAAGTATGTATTTGACATATATTCACTGACAGAGCTTAGCCTATATCCCTCTCTGTGGGTATATGTGGGTGAGATATGGCAACACCACTGTGATTCTTGATTCTATTGAAGAGGAAAGAAAGAGAGAGACTATATAGAAACAAACTGTATAATGATAAAGATAGTAGATACATGTATTTACCAGCTTTTTATTGGTGGCTGTAGATTGTTTTTTTTTGGAAAAAAAAACAGCAGCAGGGTTTTTCTGAAGTCTCTTCTTGACATCTCCAGAAATTACTATGACATGAGAGATGAGAGATGCAACTCATGAAAAAATAGAAAAAAAACTATTTTGATATGGGCAAAAGAATAGCAATTGTGGGAAACAAAATCATTCCAACAAGATTTGAGAAATTCTGGATTACAATTGGATATTTGTCTTTGACATAATAAAGATACTGCTAGTATAAAAAAGCTTAATAGTACACCACACTAGGTGAGATAGCAAAGAACTTGCTAAAGAGGAGTCCAGATATGAAAGGTGAAAGCAGGTATTATACCAACACCATGGTTAAGCAGTTTGGTAGTATAGTCTCTAGTTAAAAGTGATAGTACTAGCTGTTGTGCCAAAGGAATGGTTAGCAAAATCTAGTTTCAGTTAAAACAGAGTGACAGATAAAATGTTTCTACTGTAGAGGACTATAAAATGTACCTATCAAAAGAAGTGGTTCATCAGAGGAAACAACTGCCACAAAAAGGGATATTCATGCTGCTTCAATTCCAAATTTTGATGGCTAAAATCTAGTTTCTCCTCTCTCAAATTGAAATCTAAGTTTGACATGGAATATTTTTGAAATATATGATGAGAACGATGTTTTTTACAAGAATGAGAGTTTCTTATTTACCCCCAAAATGAGAAAATCAATAAACTCCCTTTAGAAGAAAGAATGAAATGATATAATTTCCTTGAAGAAGCTACATATATCACTCAAGGCAGGCTACTAGGTAGGATGTACAAGAAAGCATCAGATAACAGGCACCCTGTCTGCTACCTGCAGCCCGTTCACAATCACTTCAGTTCCTGCTGTATATAAAGATTTATAAGCCAGAACAAGTTGTTCATATTACTTCAAACCATTAAGGATGGAAATTAAAAAAAGACAAATGCCATACAGAGTCAGAAATTTACAACTTCAGCAAAGAGAAATAACTATTAAGTACTTAAGGAGAAATCCTTCTTCACTTATGATATATAGTCCTCTCTCTAGAATCTGGACAACTGCTATTTAATCAAGTACAAATGGATAATGCCAGTGTAGGCTAGAGGAGGGCCCTTCTGAAGGGTCAGGTTGTACCCTACAACAGACAGGCTGTTGTTCACACCACACTAAGTCATATGTAGAGAACAGCACAATACAAAGAAATCCTTTTGTAGTGTTTGTAGGATGATGATTTAGGATGGCAAAAATTACAGTATGAAGTATTCCATAATGATAAGGTCAACATGGCCAATACCAATCACATGAGAGGCATTGTAAGAATCAGCAGTCTTTGACAATAAGAAACACTATGCCTCTAGCAGCTCCTACCTCTAGCATGGCAACAAACTACTAGCCTGAGTGCTTGGATGCATACGCTAAAGTAAATAAGATTTGTGATCTTGCTGATACCTAAATATGCTTTGAAATGGGATTCATTATAGTTAGTTTGAACATGAACTCCTATGTTGATACCAATAAAAATATTAATTTAAACATATAAGAATTCAATACCTAAAAACTTGCTTTTCTTGCCTTCCATAACTTCTCTCTCTCTTTTTCTTTGATTTTTTTCTTTTTTTCAACTTTCTTTGTTAATGTCAACTGCTCATGCGGGCAAATAATAATATTTAAAACAATGACAACCAATCAAAACCGCAGGATACTCACTGCTCATCATACAAAACATACAGAACATGCACTGCAATGCTTTGTACTGGAGTGTGTCTATTTCTGTTTCCGAAAAGCTCATATTTCATGCGTGTGTCTACCATCACTCTCAGTAACTACAGAATGATACAACACCCCGCTGGTACTGGTTCAGGATCTTGCATCTTTGTTCCTCGAGACTGTGATGAGGGTTTCGTTGTGGCTGCTGTTGTTTTATTAGCAGTTGCCGGTGCAGCACCATTTGTAGAGGTTGGTGTCGATGGCGGTGCCTTTTTTGGTTCCTCTGCAGGAGGAGACGGAGATGCCACGTTTTCAGACTGCAATGGTTTTTCCTCCTCATTCGTTGCTTTCTCCTTTTCTTCCGGTGCCACGCTTGTCGCTTTTTCTTCTGCTTCATCTTGTGTTTCTGGTACTTCGACCGTTTCTTCTACAACGGCAGGTAACTCTTGCTCCTCCTTCGCTTCTGAAGGCTCTTCGCTTTTGGCAGCAGCAGAATCATCAACTGATTCTACTGCCTCCTCCTCTACTGGTGGCGGATCTTCAGTCACCACCCCCTCTTCATTTTGTGATTCTTTCACAGATTCTTGTTCTTCCACCCCCCCCTCCTCGGTACTTGTAGGCACAACAGGTGCTGGCATTGTGTCCGCAGACGTTTCTTCCTTCTCAATGGGCATTTCTTTCTCTTCAGTCGTTTCGGGTTCCTCTTTTATCTCATCTTTGCTATTTTCTTCGGTAGCAGTTTCCTCTTCAACAACCTCTTCTTCCTTCGGTGTCTCTACTTGAGCACTGTCATCAGCTGCCGCCTCCTCCTTTGTCTCTACTTCCGGTTCAGATTTTACTTCCGCTGGTTCCTCCTGAACTTTGGGTGAATTTAAATTATGTAATATTTCAGCAGCTTCTTTCTTTTTATTTTTATCATTTTTCTTTTCTTTTCCCTGTTGGACCATAAAATCAAAATCGCGATTTGCAGTTTTTGAATTTTGTAATATTTCAGCTGCTTCCTTCTTTTTATAGAAGTCACGTTGTTTATGTTGACTATATGTTAATCGTACTTCTGTATCCTTGTCGAGTGCTGTGACACCCGCATGTAATTTGTCAGCAGCATCCTTCTTAGCCTCACGATCACGTTCTTGCTTTTCACGTTTGGCCTTTTCAGCTAGTTCAGGATTTACAAATCCATCAGCATCCTTTAGTTTGTCGGCCTTACTTTTCGTAACAGCCTTTTTTCGCAATTCAGCTAATTCTTCTTGAACAGATGGCATTGCAATTACTTTTTCCTTATCAACTTGTTTTTGGTGTGATGTTTTTTTAAGGTTTTTGTTTGGATTTGATTTTAGCTTTTGCGTACTCAAGGAAAAAAGGGGAGTATGACACCTTTTTATATCCCAATGCTGAGAGTAATAACGAGAATGAACAGATGAAGCAAGAGTCAATGACTCACTCCAGTAATTGCTCTTAGAGGGGTGGGATTGGCTTGGCAGGCGGAGAAATGAGGAAGAGTTCGGAAGGATAGGAGAGGTCGTTTTTGTGTGTGCGTACAGTACCGGCCGGGTATGATATCTTTTTCGAGAGAACAGCACAGTTATTATGATGTGTGCATCTCAAAAATCTTGAGTCTACTGTATGTACCGGTACCTACATTACATACACTGACTAGTAGAGATTGAATATTGTTTTGATCACGAGGAGCCGCTGGCATTCCCTCCAAGCTACTTCAAAGTATTCGTATAGGTTGTTTATATGGTAGAAAGCAATCTCTCTCAATTGGACTGACATGCTCTCTCTTCTTCATATTGTGACTTACCCTGGTACTGGAGTTGCTCATGCATGCTCCAACGTACGACGACGAGAACTAGGCTGGCTCATTTTAGAATTGCAACGGAAATTCGAGATAAATGCAGTTTTGTAATCTCGTCCAACGCATGTCTGGTCTGGAAGGTACTAATTGTCTATCATACGGTAGGTTTTATAGTTTATTACAAGCATGTAAAATTCGAATACCAAAAAAAGAGAAGGCAAGACACACAAACCCGACAAGAAACAAGGAAACATAAAATAATTCGATCTTGCGAAAAAAGAAGCAAAAGAGGTCCACTTATGCGACAGAGAGGGATAGAGTTAAAATACGATAAAGGAATACAGTAACAAGCACTTACTGTATTTCTCAACAATTGGGTACGAAACACTCTTACAATGTCTATCACAGACAAAAGAACAAATGGCATGGCAGGTGACATATCTAGAGTAGGTTTCGGGTAAAATATCGTTATTTTACCGGTAACTTTGAACTAATTAATTAGACAGGATATCACTTTGTACACTACAGTATTATTATTTTGTTTCACATCACAAGTTCAATGTCGTCATCTGTGCCTTTTCACAGAGAAGGCATCGACCTCTCGCCTTTCAAAGAAGACACTACACCATAGACTGACGACTGAGTCCATCTAGGCACCAAGAAGATCTCATCATAGTCTGGTTAGTTGTCGTCATCTCTGAAAAGACCACCATTAACCCTTTGAGCCTTCTTCAGATTACATAAAATAGTGCATACGGAGATTCTGGAAAGGTAGGTACGGTAGCCTCTAACGAGAGGTATCCTATCCCATGAAGAAAGGTATCTTCAAAAGCATCATACAATCTGATCTAGCCCACCTATTTCAATTTTTCTTTTTTGTTGTTGCTTTAGCCAAGATAACTTTATATAGCGCCAAAAAATTCAAACAAAAAGTCAATACAAGAAGGCAAAAAAGCAAGAAATATAAAATATTTCTTCGTCCTATTTATAGCGGCTTTCATTGTATCATTATCTTATTATAATCATTCTCTCCTTGCGGCTACCTACAACGCTTCTTCTCTTTTGGTTTCCTACTATTACTGGTAGTACTTTGATCGCTGACACCGTCAACAATCCCTCTCGTACTATTATTTCGATGGAACCAAAGATGATTAGCAGCAGTAGCAGTATCAACCCTGCCACTATGGCTGTTGCAACACGATTGCATTTAGGAAATGCGAAATCACCACCAACACAAGAACGCTACGATGAAATTGTATTGAAATTTTATAAATTTGCATCCAATTGTGGAGCTTCAAGTGCAGTTCTTGCTGTAGATGCGACACCTAAATTTCCAAATTATGATTTACCTACAGTCATTCAAACATCAGCTGATCGCGCAGCAGAAGCAGGAGCTTCTACGACGACAGCGACCACTAAAATTCGAATTGTACCTGTCTCACCATGGGGTAAATTTGTGACAGCATTAAATATACTTGTCTCAGATATTGCTACAGTGGATAAAGTTGATTTATGTATGTTTGTGTCAGCTGAAACAGAAACATCACATGAATCAGTACAACTTTTATGTAATCAGGTTGTAGGTAAGGATGGGAAGGCTGATGCATCCACCAAAACGCTTGTAGCTGGAGCGTTGTTACCGGGACATGATTATCATGAAAATGGTGGTGATGACGACAAGGTATCATTAAATGGCAGGACAACTCCATGGAATACACTTGCTATATGGAATTTACACAAGTTAGCATTAACTGGATTTCCATTAGTTGCAGATGGATTACATCCATTACCTGACGGAAGGTACGTTGCTGTTGTTATTTAAAGTCCTATTCTTCTATTTTGAGAAATAACGTAAAATTGGAACCATGTTTTATCTTTGTTTTTCTTTTCACACCAATTCATAGTGACGGACCAAGTGGTGTAGAAGAGGTAACATGTATTGCATTACTTCAGAAACTTTTAGGTCAAGACAACGCTGTAGCGAAATTAGTCAAATTACCAGGTGTAGAATGGGAACAAAATTGGGAAGATGAAGAACGTCGTAAATGGCACGAAAAGAAAATGAAAAGTAAAGTGGAGCGTCCTGCAAGACATTTAGAATTGATTGGATTGCAAGGATGGGTTACACATTGTTGAAGAATAGGCTTGAGAGTTTAAGTATGTATGTACTGTAGATAGGTGTATATGGAATGATAAAGTATCATGATCATGTTACAGCTATATTAAAGGGGTAATATAATGCTTTGGGTGTAAGAAAAAAGATTTGAACAACCAAGTTTACTATGGCATAATCACTCGATACAGAATTTATTTTTTCAAGATATCATGCAATTCTTTTCCCCGATATGCACCTGAGGTGGATCTGATTGTGATCCCTCCAAAATTCCTTCGCTCCTTGTTGTAGACTAAGGTAGACTACTAACTAAACTTTTGCTCCTTCTAGCTAATCTCGCTTTTAATAAACAGAGGTTTCGTCAGTTCTGTCATGCCATTTTTTTTTACCGAGAGACCGAGATGTCAACATGGTGTGAATGTAAACGAGGGACAGACCTCGTCTGTTTTCATCAGATTTAAAAAATAATTAATGCCATTACGAGGTCTGATTCACACAAGTTGAAGTTTGACGGACTTCGTATTCGATCCGAATTCAAAAATGTGAATCTTTCTTCCAAGTGGAGGGACCTTCCAATCAAAAATCGTCTCATCCCTGCTTTTGTGTCTGATTGTATGTAAACGGGCCTGTATCTTGCGTCAGTCGCCAACATCAACTGCTGGCTTCTTTCTCCGCTGTGGGGTCGGTTCTTGGTTTAGCACCGCTTTCTTATCTCTCGTTTTTATTGTTGTTGCAGTAGTTGTTGCGTTGTCTCGAACAATACAAGGTCCCAGAACACAACAACTTACAAAAATTACATCCATAATGAAGCTTGGAACTATTGCCACTATCTTATCCGCAACATCTGTTGCTGGATTCTCGACCAACAATGCGTTTGTTGCTCGTCCCACTTCTTCTCTTGCCATGATGCCTCAATCATCCAAGACAACTTCGAGTATTCATTCTGCTTCTTCTGATAAAACTTTCTATCCCTTTGCCGAGACCAGTAGCAATGGAAAGATTTCATCCACCATGTTGGAATCTAGTAATGGGCCTAATAGCGAAGCTGAGGATGGTAGTGCCGGTGTACGTCAATTGTTAGGTGTCAAGGGTGCCTCTGCTGAAACTGATATTTGGAAGATCCGTCTTCAACTTACCAAGCCAGTCACATGGATTCCATTAGTTTGGGGTGTCATGTGTGGTGCTGCCGCATCTGGTAATTACCATTGGATGTGGAATCCATTTGACCCTAATGATCGTGATATCATGTTGGGATTGACAGATGCCTCCAAGGGATTCGTTGCAATGATTTTGGCTGGACCATTTTTAACTGGATACACACAAACTATCAATGATTGGTATGATCGTGAAATTGATGCCATTAATGAACCCTACCGTCCCATCCCCTCTGGTGCCATTTCCGAAGGTGAAGTTATTTTCCAGATTTGGTTCTTGTTGTTGGGTGGATTAGGCATCGCTTACGGACTTGATGTATGGGCTGGACATGACATTCCCTCTGTATTGTTGTTGAGTATCTTTGGATCATGGATTTCCTACATTTACTCTGCACCCCCACTTAAATTGAAGCAAAATGGATGGGCAGGTAACTATGCACTTGGTGCTAGTTACATTTCTTTACCCTGGTGGTGCGGACAAGCTGTATTCGGTACACTTGATAAGCCTGTTTACTGGGTCCTGTAAGTTTATTGTTGACTATTTGCCGTCGGAAAGAAAGCCTGCTCATAATGTTATGCGAGATTCTGTTTCTTTGGTATTAAAATTTGAAAAACGTCATGGTCTTAAAATTCTTTGTGTTGCAACGACGAACTCACTCATCTTATTTTTTCTATTTACCAATCCTCCTCCACTACGAACACGCACAGTCCTGTTCTTTATTCAATTGCTGGATTAGGTATTGCTATTGTCAATGATTTCAAATCAATTGAAGGTGATCGTGAAATGGGCTTGCAATCACTCCCTGTTGCCTTTGGCGTGGATACTGCCAAATGGATCTGCGCTGGATCCGTGACTGTCACACAATTGGGTGTTGCTGCCTACTTGTATGCCATTCATGAACCTATCTATGCTGCCATCTTGTTGGCATTGATTTTGCCACAAATGTACTTTCAAGCTACCTTGTTGTTACCAGATCCAATTGAAAATGATGTCAAATATCAAGCATCCGCACAACCCTTCTTGGTCTTTGGCATTTTAGCTACAGCTCTATGTGTTGGACACCACGATTTCAGTGTTTAGACAGAGAGATAGGAAAAACACGGAATCAAAAAGCTTTCAACAGAACAAAAAAAAGTAACAATAATTATTATTTAACTAATGATCAAACATTCGAAACAACTAACCAATAGCGTTTCCCTCTGAAACAGTAAAAACAATGAAAGAACTACCACAGAGAGACGTTTTCATGGATATCCCACACACTATAAAATTTCATGTGAGTACTGCTGATCTTTAAAGAGTGCCAAAACAAAGTGAAGCATGCCAAATTCCCCAAGGGGGTCTTGAACCAGAGATGGAAGATGTTTTTAATACATGAATGGATCAGACGGGCAGGTGTCAAGAACGCAAGCCCAGAAGAAACAATGAATATTGTTGTTTCAACAAAGGTTTTTGGAGCCCTTTTGTGTCGCCAATTACCATTAGTTTATTACAACCTCTATTGTTTTTCTTTCCTTTCTACTCATCATGCATATTGTAACCCAACTCCATGTTTTTTTTAAATTTCATTTTTTCTTAAAAAATATTACTGTAATGTTGCCTTTTTCTTCTATGCAGAGATGGAAAACAACGAAAAACCCAACCCGGGTTAACGTTAATCACCAAACTACACGAAACACCCAACTTAGGTTATAGGTACCCTTAACCTTGATGATTTGAATATAATCCTGTCTCAAAAGTGAAAGGGTTTACCAGTATAATAACACATACCAATTCCATTTTCAGTGAACAAGACCCCTTTTCCGTCAAATTTTCAGATTTGAACCAATCAACAGTACGAGAACGAAGTACAGTTAGTACATCCTACTTTTCTGTCGTTGACTTTGCTAGAAATGTATTGGCGCACGTGTAACCAAAAAATTTCAGATGTCAGCCTCTCAACTCTACAAAAAATGCGCAGAAAGAAAGAAACAGACACTCTCTAGTAGTCCTACGTACGAACTATCATATCAATACACATTATGAAAATGCAAACAAACTCGTTCTTACCTGTACCAGTACTGCAGTAGTACCTGTGTAGGACCCTACAGGGCGGGACCAGATATACCATACAGGGTAATTATTTACAGGTTCAAGGATGATGGTGCTGTTTCGCCATACTTTGGATGTACAGGTAGGTCCTAGTACATTAGACATACAAATATAATATAATATACTCTTTATAAGTTTTTGTATCGATAGCAAAAAATAATAGTCGCTTCCTGAACCTATGTGGTAATTTATTTACGAGATACATTGTTTTTAATGCCCGACTATGATTGGCCTACAGGTTGAAGTAATTACTTATTACGTAAAAGGTATGGTACTTAACCAGAACATGCTTCAACTTGAAAAAAAATACTGCTACTACAGCAACGCAATCGGAAAACTTTTGCATTAACAGGTACACAAAGTAGCACGGAGTAATCATACTTACTTGGTGAGACAAATGGTAATAAAATGCATGACCATGGTCAATTCCAGTACCTGGTAGGTATATCTTCGGTATTAAGGTACTATGTACAAAAGCTGTACCAAGTACCTGGTACTGGTTGAATACAATGTTCAAGGTTATTTGAGTATAATACCGATACCGAAATATATCGGTTCCGAGGACTTCATTATTTTTTTACAATCAGCCAAATATTTTTAATTAACGGCGGTGAGTCTACAGAACCTCGAGGAACATTCACAAATAAAAATCAGCATCCGATACAGAAA
>WKLE02000849.1:0-12676 GCA_014885115.2 Asterionellopsis glacialis | reverse complement strand
ATAATAATGCGCCCTCAAGGTAAAATTGCAAGAGTACTTGCTTGAAACAAGGAAATAATGATTTTTACAAGAAGGAGAATACAGTATTCGGGCCTCCATCCACCGATCGTACACAGGTGCGCCACATACCTGGTACTGATACCAAGGAACAGTTACGTAGACTGGTACTATGAAAACAATGTCATAAAATTTCAAAATGGAAATGACCGCTCAACAAAAATTGAAAAAGACTTTTGTTGGGGTCACAATGTAGGCAATACTATTCATTTAAGTCAAAGTTTAATAATGTATCAGGTAGTAGTAATGATACCTGTACCGGGTAAAGATTGTTCGATACTATTCTAATTTTAAGAATTCGTCGAACACGGGGAAGGGTCGACTATGAAAGTAGCAGCAGTGCAGGTTCAACCAAGAATAAAATTTAACTGCAACTTATCGTTATTCGCCGGAGTATCATTCAGAGAAAAGAAAATATTAGAGGAAATTTATATTCACAAACATTGAACATGTTAATTAAGGTGCAAACTTTAAAATCCTTTGTTAAAAGTCTTTTCTACAGTTTGTTTAAATTGAGGACTAAATGAATCCTGAATATAACATTATATGATTAATTTTATTCAACATCTGTCTTAAGGTTCGCTTTCATTTCAAATTTTTTGCAAGATTGACGAAGAACAGCCCTTTCGCGGTACTCAAAAAATCGTTAATCTTTTTAAATACTTAAGAATGCCGGTCTTTCCAGCTGTACTCTTTCGAAAACTACTGTTACTACTATCATTACAATCGTAAATCGCGACGAACAAGTTATCGTTACAAGTAGGTAATTTTCATTAGTTGTTGTTGTCTGTATGTGCGTGATAATCGGAGTTGAACCTAACTTCTATTAGCTACATTATTCCGAAATCACAGTACTGTATATTTACATACGAGGTACTATCTTACTAGTTAGTATTTTTAAATACATGTTTAAAAAAATTAAAATAAATACCGAGAAAAACCTCATGGATGTGCTTTCAAGAGAGGATTACACACAAGACTAAATAAAGTCATTCGAAAAAATTTAAGGCACAGACATTTAAAATTTGGCTATTTGAGATCACAGATTTTGCCGTAGAAATCATAGTACCGGGTACCTGCATGTCAGGTTCGCGAAGATAACAACCGTATAATAAACCAATCAGGTGTTCTGGTCATAAATCACAACCAATGCTTCCACAAGGGCTTCCTGAGCACAATTGGAAAACCCGGAGTCGTACTGAACATCTTGGAGGGACGAAGGATCCAACATTTGAAAAAGCTTTCATACACCAAATGCCACACACATACTTTACTGGTGTCAAAACCCGACCTATCGACGACGGTCAGAAACCGACAGTCGTCTGCGAGTAAAAGTTGTCCCATCTTCCCCCCTCCCAATGAACAGTGTGCTCGTCGCAATCTGGCAAATTCACAGTCTCCCCTGGGAACAGGGGGCAATGACAGTTGGTCAAGAATCTCTCGAAACCGCATAGTTGGTCTTTAGTTGTGTACGAAACTATCGTGTCTTACCCGTGTGTAACTTTGAGGATAACTTCCAAGACCATTACAGTATTTGAAGATTGAAAAAGATTTGGTATTAAAAACGACTCAAGGATGAAAAGATGGGGTTAATAATGAAGAATAATTGCACCTCGAAGACGAAAAAGGAGGAGAAACTGTCAAGAAATTACATGGAAAAAGTAAACCACAAGAATTTAAAAAAATGGTAATTAATCTTAACAACACTCTCCTGGTGGCACTCAACATCTAAGAAACATTTTGGGCGCATAGTATATAGTAATCAACTTGATAAATTGCAAAAAAGTGACGAGATACAAGAAGAATTGTCAAACTGCACAGTTTCTAGACAATGCATGCACTACAAGAATGCAAAATAGAATCTTTCAAGCTTAACAATCAATCGGTTTTGTAAACAACATTTTACATAGCCTAGTTATTTCTTGCAGCAATCATTCATTTAAACAAATGTTTGGATGATTTGTTGTCATGATATTGATGATTTCACTTCTCAGTAAGACTAAACACCACGTGTTGGATCTTCTAGCACTCCTCAGCATCAATACTTCAATATACGTGTTGTTTCTCCTGAAAGTAAGTATGTTTTAGAGTCTTGCTACGATGGAGACATGTAGCACAATAAATCCCATTAATAGCAGCAAAATACCATACAGCAATCATCAGTGTAATGAAATGGAACAAGCAAACCAAAAAAAACCTATGAAAAGGAGTGTATAATCGTCATTGCAGAAGACCGATGGGAGCCCGTCCCGCGAAAAAGGATACAAAAAATTCGCCAAACCTGAAATATCGCATCCCCGTTTTTGACCGGACCACCGCACGCAACCTCCTCCCACATGTTATAATTACGCAAACGAAGCATCCGAACATTCGTAGAACATCAGAGAACGACATAATAAAGCATTGAAAATGCCAAATTGTCTAATCCAACTGCAGTGGGTATTGGGTTGCTTCCCTGTATCTTGGGATGACAGTACTCAGCTCCACCATTTCGCCTCAATGGTGGTCTAGGCATTGGCGACGGTATTGTTGGACCGGTGCTTGCACTTATAATATCCTCCTTTGGGTTATTCCTAGCTGGTGATGCTCTGAAGGGACCAGCGCTTACAACCTTTACTGTGGCCATAACTCCATTGTTCTTTTCTTTCGACAGCTCATGATGAATCTTCCTGACATCAAGGCTGATTTGAAAGTAAACAAGGTCAATGTCTGCGCTCGGATTGGCTCTAAACTTACACGTAAGATCTTTGCAGCTGGTACAGTACTGTCAACCATCTTGCTCTGGGTGGCAACTCCATGGTTTCTAGGGCTTCTTTCTTTCCCTAGGTGGCTTATCTATGACTAGGGCATCATCCCCTACAAGGTAGCTTGTCTCCAGAGTCTCGCAACCCCACTGGCTCTCACTTTGGTAAAGACAGCTTTTAGCATCAAAACGGACAAATGGATGGCCTTACCCAACGTACCTTTCCTTGCTTCCGTGAACCTCTCTGCCTTTTCCGCATTGGGTTTCGTTGGCTTCCATTTCAGCAGCAGGACCCCAGTACAAAGTGTGTTTTTGCTCTGGTCCATTCTCATCTTTTGTAACGCCACCCTCAGAGCATTCAAGATGTTCACCGCATCAATGCAGTCTACAATGCGAGTGATACTACACTAAATTCACCGCACTCCTCAACAAGCCGGTTGCACCCCAGAAGCTACTTGTACGGTTGTCAAGTCTCAAATCATTCAATAGAGAGACACCGTTGATATGTACAACCTTTTCACTTTTTGCACTCCTTACTGGTATATCGATGATACACTCTTCATTCTCCACCCTTGAGGAGCGAGAAGAAATTACAAATTGAAATCGACTTGATGAACGGATCTTGTTTTTTTAAAGTAAGTATTGATAGCTTTCTGATTAGAGTAATAAATATTATAACAGTTTTGGAATATTAAGCTATTTACTTCATGGTCAATATGACAGCATCTATCTATAGTAAGATATAAACGTGCTGATCCAATGATGTCGTTTTGTCCGGTATTTCTTGCCACTTCCGTGAAACTTCCTTTTCGTCAGTCAGCAGATAGGTTATCACTGCGATCTTGAATTCGACCGTAGCCTTTTTGTCGTTTCTTGAATATTGTATGTAATACGTCGAACTTGTTCTTCTCCCTCTCCGTCTCGATTTCTTTTCTTAGTCTGGTAAACATCATTGTTCCGTTTCTTCCCGGTACTGGTAGTAGTTGTTTTGTTGGAATTTATTTGAAATAAATGAGGATTTTCTCGGATGTAATGGTACAATATTCCAGCTGATTGAATATCCTTTTTCATGCGATCAAATTTTCCTTCCAATGCACTTGGTTGAGAAAACTTTGCAAGTATATTTGCAAAGAGAGCATCCGGTATTGGAGTTATAGATGTTGTTGTTGATGATGGATGATCTCGCCCCCACCCTCGTAAGATATGACGATGTCCCATGGCATTTAGATCAACATAATAATCTAGTGTCTTTTGAATACCAGGCAATAATTTACATTGTTCAATACAATAGTTGTATTTCATCCCATCAATCAATGCTTGGCGTCCCTTTTCACCAAAATAGGTATAATACATGTACAACTCTTTGAGACAACGATTCACCTTTAACATTTTGCCAATGGCAATGACACCTTGATCGTGGAAATCGTTTCCACTTATATCAATGTGCTTTACAGATTTATTACCTTCTAATCCTGAACAAATGTATTGTATACCCGAATCCATAATCCGATTGTTGGCTAAACTTAAATGTTGGATGTGCTTGTTAATTTTCAATGCTTTTCCAATGGCCTTAGCACCACCATTCCCGATTCGATTTTCACGTAAATTAATCCTTTCCACGGTATTATTCTTTTCTAACCCATGTGCAATAGCATTTACACCTACATCACTAATACAACACCGATCCAATACCAATACACGTAATCCCCGAATCAATGGTAAACTAGATGCCAATGTTACCGCGCCTTGATCATATATTTCGGTCCGTCCCAAATTGACAGCTCGCACTGTACTGTTATGACGTAAAAGTTTGGATACGATTTCGACACCTCGAGGTCCTAAATGACTATTCTGCAAAAGCAGTTTTTTAACGTTGGTGTTATTGACAAGTGCCTCCACCAAAAAATTGAGATGTTCATCACTCAAAAATGTAGTGAACGACAACTTGAGATCGGCTATACGAGGATCATTCCTTGCCAATTGCATACAAAGTTCATGACTAAACCATGAATGAACTGACATGGTACCAAAATTAGTACTCGTATATTCGGATGGGGCTTGAGGAGGTTATCTTGTTTGACCAATGATGAATGTAACTCGAATGATGGCAGGCGTTTGCGGTAGATGCGGTCGATTTTGTTCTTTTGAAGCTCTTCCGCGTTGACGTGGCAAATATGATGTTTTTCGTCTTACCAATCAACGAAAGAGAATTTCGTATTGTGTGTGTTCAGTCTTCGCTTTTAAGGGAACTGTTTTTGCTACATGTAAACGGTACGTTATAATGGTTTTTTTTACTATGTAAAAATATAATTCTAAAAACGCATTGCGTTGGTTTGCAGGATGTGCGGAAACAAATTAACCAAGAATCTCCCAGACTGTCTTGGAGACTCTTTTTTGAAAATACTCAAGTATATCAGGAATTTATTTTAAACGGGGGTATTTTAGACTCCTTTCATCAGGTTATTTATGAGTCCCACCCCGTTATAACTAATTTCAAAAAGACAAGCACACTTTCATGTTGTATTGATTTGCATAAGTAAAAGCTCTCTATTTTGATATAAAAGAGAAGTATTTTAGGTGTGGCAGTGTGATTGGTTGAGGAACGGACCAGTTACTTATACTGATCCACTGACGTACTTGATCATAAGTATACACGTATGATATGCATGCACGTATCGGAGGGAATTAAAATAATAGATAACCACATTCGATACTGGTAGTCCTACTAGAAAATAGTATGGCCAATCCCCGCAATAGCAGACATCACGAACAAGAAGTGAAAATAATAACAGAACTAATGTCTGTTTGGTTGTGCTGATGAGATCTCGTTGATTATGTGCTGATGCGCGGTGACGTTTATAGCGACGATTGGCAGCAGATAGATGACAGATGATGATGTGTCAAGAATAGTTGTGAATACAACATTATTTTTTCCTCCGATACAGTAGACCAGTAAAAGTTAATTTGATATTCTTTTTTACTGCGCTACCAGTGAAAATAAGATCTAACGTCCGTCTGTACAGGCTTTATACTTTCTGGACAAACGAGAAACACGCTGCTGTCTACCTCTCAACGAAACATGATGTGGAAAAAACATTCCTCATTGTATTTGATTGTTTCATTTATTTTAGAAGTATCATCATGTTGGGGTTTTAGTAGCAGTGGTGGAGGTTTGGCGAGTGACCTTTCATCACCTACCGTGTCAGTAGTTTCATCTACACGAATTGGATGGATTGGACTTGGCACTATGGGTGAACACATGGCTATGCATCTTCAAAATCGGCAAGAACAATTAAATCATGACAATGATGACAATAGTGTGCCACCTTTTCCAGCAATACAAGTTTGGAATCGTAATTTAGAAAAAGCTAAAGAACATTCCAATCAATATGGTACAAAAGTTGTACCCAATTTATCAGACATGTGCTATAGTAACAATAAAGACGAAGATGAAAATCATCCTTCTATAATTTTTCTATCCATGCCTACTACCGCAGAAGTAAAAGAAATTTTATTATCTTTGACAGATTTGCCAAGGGGTAGTATCATTGTAGATACAACCTCAGGTGTACCATCTGAAACTCGGTCTATAGCACAAGAGTGGTTGGATGAACAAGGTATATTCTTTGTAGATTGTCCTGTGTCAGGTGGATTAGCAGGTGCCAAGGCAGGATCATTGACATGTATGGTAGGTTGCAACGATATGCAAGTATTTGAAAATATAATTAAACCATTATTGGAATCATCCTTTGCTGGTAAAGTTGTGCATTGTGGTCCATCAGGTAGTGGTATGGCTGTCAAGGCAATTAACAATGTACTCATGTCAGCACATTTGTTGCTAGGTGCTGAAGGACTCCTGTCCCTCAAAAAGTTTGGTGTTGATCCCACAGTAGCATTGGATGTGATTAATTCATCATCAGGACGATCCTTACAAACCATGGAGCGTTTGCCACAAGATGTATTGACAGGTAATTTTGATTTTGGTTTCAAATTACCCCTCATGGCGAAAGATTGTCGTATAGCAACAAGTATTGCCACAGAACAATTCCCACAGGGGACATTGATACCTGAAGTATCCAAATTAATGAATCAAGCGAATGCATTGTTTGATGATGAGAATACTGATGTTACAGAAGCTGTCAAAATGTTAGAAGATTTGGCTGGTACAGATCTTCGTTCTTCATCTCAGGAGGAAGAAGAACCTTGAAGACGTAATCTAGATTTTAAGAAAGTGAAACTGTTTATTGCTAAAAGTTCACGCTCAAGTCTCATAACTGCCACAACCATACTTCACAGTTTCAGAATAGAAACAGATATGTCATGTGTTTGTCATTTTAATTTTTAATACTACTATCTCTTTATCAATATCTTTATTATTTCTTTCTTTGGTTCTTCTGTTGGTATCCCTCACGAAATAACAAAAAATACACAAATAACAAACAATCAACTTAAATCAACCCAACCAAACTAACTAAAAAACTAAACCAAAATACCTTTCTTTTTATTCCTTCTCTTGTTCCAAATACACCAAAAGTATAAAATTCGTTATACATATGATGCTTTCTTTCTTTCTTTTTGTTGGTTTATGCCATATTATGTGCGGCTTCCTTCATTTCATCTGAAATTTCAACACCACTTGCGGAATCAACAAAATCAGGCAATTCATCAAAGTTCAAATAACGGTAGGTATCGGCAGCTGTGGAATTGACTTGCTCCATGTAGGCCTTGTATTCTTCAACCGTGGGTAATTTACCTTCAATTGAGGCAATGGCTGCCAATTCAGCACTTGCCAAATAGACATTGGACCCTTGTCCCAAACGGTTAGGAAAGTTACGTGTACTTGTGGAAACGACTGTACATCCTGGTTCGACACGGGCTTGGTTACCCATACACAAGGAACATCCTGGCATTTCTGTACGGGCACCACTTGTACCAAAGATGGAATAGTATCCTTCTTCGATTAATTGGGCTTCGTCCATTTTGGTAGGAGGGGCAACCCAAAGACGTGTGGGTAAGGGTTTGTCATTGTTCTTGAGCAATTTACCGGCCGCACGGAAATGACCAATGTTGGTCATGCAGGATCCAATAAAGACTTCATCAATTTTGGATCCAGCATATTCACTCAACAAGGCCGAGGCATCGGGGTCATTGGGTAAGGCCAAGATGGGTTCGGTAATATCTTCCAAGGCAATGTCAATGACTTCGGCATATTCAGCCTTTTCGTCAGCTTCCATGAGTGTCGGGTTGGCCAACCATTCCTCCATACGGGCAATACGACGTTCCAAGGTACGGGCATCACCGTATCCTTCAGCAATCATCCATTTCAACATGACGACATTGGAACGCAAGTATTCTTCAATGGGTTCCTTATCCAATTTGATAGTACATCCAGCGGCAGATCGTTCAGCACTGGCATCACTCAATTCAAAGGCTTGTTCACATTTCAAGGTGGGTAAGCCTTCAATTTCTAAAATACGTCCAGAAAAGACATTCTTTTTGCCTTCCTTGGAAACGGTCAATAAACCCTTTTGGATGGCCACGTACGGAATGGCTTGGACTAAATCACGAAGTGTAATACCTGGTTGCATTTCACCACTAAAACGAACCAAGACAGATTCAGGCATATCCAAGGGCATGATACCAGTGGCAGCAGCAAAGGCTACTAATCCAGATCCGGCAGGGAAGGAAATACCAATAGGGAAACGAGTATGGGAATCACCACCGGTACCGACAGTATCGGGTAACAACATACGGTTCAACCAAGAGTGAATGATACCATCACCAGGTTTGAGTGAAACACCTCCACGAGTACGAATAAAGTCGGGTAGGGTATGGTGTGTCACAACATCAACAGGCTTGGGGTAGGCGGCCGTGTGACAAAAGGATTGCATAACCAAATCGGCTGAAAATCCTAAACATGCCAAACTACGTAATTCATCACGTGTCATGGGACCAGTCGTATCTTGAGATCCTACAGTTGTCATGGCAGGTTCACAGTATTGTCCTGGTACGACACCATCAACACCACAGGCCTTACCGACCATTTTTTGTGCCAAGGTAAATCCCTCAGGAATGTCAGTGGGTGGGGGTGGCATACGGAAGGTATCAGAGACACTGGCATCTTGTCCAAGGGCAACACGTGCCTTACTGGTCAGACCACGTCCAATAATCAAGGGAATACGTCCTCCAGCACGGACTTCATCCAACAAGACTTGTGTTTTCAATTCAAAGGTAGAGATAACTTCGTCGGTACCGGATTTGCAAACCTTACCCTCGTAGGGGTACACATCAATGACATCTCCCATATGCAAGGAGGATACGTCTAATTCGATGGGGAGAGCACCGGAATCTTCCATGGTATTGAAAAAGATGGGTGCAATTTTACCACCCAAACATAATCCACCACTGCGAATGTTGGGAACGTAGGGGATATCATTACCCATGAACCACAAGACGGAATTGGTAGCTGATTTACGAGAAGATCCAGTTCCGACAACATCACCGACATAACTCAAGGGATGTCCTTGTTCCTTTAATGTATTGATTTGGGCAATGGGTCCGACTTCACCGTCGACCATGGGGGTAATACCATCACGGGTATTTTTCAACATACTTACAGCATGGAGGGGAATATCAGGACGTGACCATGCATCTTGGGCGGGGGATAAATCATCCGTATTGGTTTCACCCGTCACCTTGAAGACAGTCGTGGTGTATTTGGTAGGGGCTTCTTCCTTGGTGGTAAACCATTCGGCAGCAGCCCATGATTCCATAACGGCAGTGGCAGCAGCATTTCCATTTTTATGTAATTCTTCTACATCATAAAAGGCATCAAAGACCAACAAGGTATGTTTCAATTGATCAGCAGCTAAATTGGCAATGTCCGAAGATGAATCACTTAGCAAATCAACCAAGGTAGCGACATTGTATCCACCCTGCATGGTTCCCAAAAGTTCAATGGCACGTTCCCGTGAAAGACCAGTGGGGGGTGTTTCCTTTTCCAAGGCAATGGCACTTAGGTAGGCAGCCTTGACATAGGCAGCTTCATCGACACCGGGGGGGACACGATGACTTAGTAATTCGACCAATTCTTCCGATTTGGAAGATCCAGCTTTTAATTCATCAATTAATGTATTGACTTGGGCAGCATCCAAAGGTTTAGGTGCAATGCCCATCCCTTCGGCCATACTGGCACGTTCTTCGACATGAGCCTGGTAGGAATCTAAAAAGGCTGAAAAGGCACGACGAGATGTAAATACAGGAGATGACTTCCATGCTGTACTTCCACATGTGGAAGAAGAAGAAGTCAACAAGGATGAAGTTCCTTGAGCACGAGCATAAATGGCAGCAGCTACATTACTACGTGATGAAACAAAGGTACGACGAGCACCAGCAGCACTACGAATAGCAGCACGTCCAGCTGCTACACGAGAGGAAGATAACATGATTAGACTATTCTATTGTTGTGTTGTTAGAGATGTATAATAGTCGTACGGTCTCTCTCTCTCTCTCTTGGTGTATGTGTATATATTTTCAAAGAAACAGACGCCGACAAGAGCGAGAACCCAATAAAAAGATTAGCTAGTCAAACAGTACCGGTACGGTAGTTCTACAAAGATCCGGTAGTTGGAGGAGAAGTTGTTAGCGTGGATATTTTCGATTTGATGGATGGTCTACGACAATCGATACGAAATTCAACGTGACTGCAGTAGACTAACTAACGAACACTATCTACAGGTACACTGTTGCTTTGTTCTCTTCTTCTGTCGCTGAAAGAACAGAAAAATAAGAGGCGCAGGCAAAGCGAATCCGAACAACCCAGTAGACCAGTACCAGGTGTAGTAGCAGGGATATTTTGAATAGAGAGAGAAGATTTGCGGGGGAACAATATCTTTTTTTTGGAGAGAGAGAAGATATTATTGGTGGAAACGTACGAAGACCATACGTTCAGAGGAAACAGATGGCTTTGTGTCTGGCCGCACCAGCATCTTCACATACACAAAAAATTACAGTGAATTTTATGAGTACAGTACGAAAACAGTGAAACTACAATAAATTTGTCAGTCGTCTGGCATTCTGTCTACAAGAAGTGCATTTACATACAGTCCCAGTGTTATTATACACAATAAATACAACAGACAAGACATGAACCCTCGAGAATAGCAGAGCCGGCAAATACATGCTTGCAAAAAAAAAATAGCAATCAATGGACCACAGTGGTCGAGGGGTGCAGAGGGAGCGTTTGTGCAGATGTAGTTTTATACCGTCTGTCTGATAATAGTTGAGACAAAATTTTCAGGAGTCTGTTTTCACCCCAGACATATATACTGTTCGAAAGCTCTTGTTCTCTAGAGATCACGATTATTGCCAGCAAGAAGACCAGTTCCAGGTTTGAACGTGAATGTGTATCCAAACAAAGTTACTTAGATTAAAAGCGATTAAAATAAAAGCTATCAATAGTCTTTTGGAAAATGTAACGGCTTCTGTGAAATTAATCTTGCAGAAAATAGTACTAATATAAAAATATGGGAAGACCGTTAAAAAAACCATAAGTAATAAAAACAGTGGGATACTCCGTGTAATTTATTTTTCTTAAGTAATTTTTGTTGAAAACAAAAAAAAAACGAAGTTTTTTATTCGGTCATGGATACAGCATTACCAACTATCAAATTTGAGATGAAAAGCCGTCGAGGATGACAAGAAATCAATGATGACGGCAATACTTTTGGAATGGAGGTCGCCATGGCGTCCAAATCGAAAATCGCTTTCGATAGCGCAGAAGACAATTAAATTGTTCTCTGTGCAAAGCGATTTTTGATTTCGTTGCCATGGTGACCTCCATTCCAAAAGTATTGAGGACGCATCAACTATTATCAGACAGACGGTATACCTCTCTCTAAGGAGCTTTGGTTTCATATTTTATTATCTACGTGATCATCCCCCCCCCGCCATCCTTTCAGCATTAGAGACGTACGTTTGTATAATATTATTTCTTACTTCTTGAGTTTAACTTTTCCACTAAAGTCAACCAAACCTGTTCCAGAGAAGTGACCAATCTCAGTAATGTCATATGTATAATATCCCCCTTTTTCCGCTCCATCCTGGACTTCTTTCCACCACTGTTTCATCTCAGAGTTGAGATGTATATCATCAAGGGCCAAGATGCCCTTGAATCCAATATCAATCATTTTCTGAAAGAATTCACGTTCAAATGGTACCGTATCGGGTTTATGAAATGTATCCAACATAACAAACCAAGTACCAATGCATTCTTTGAGCTTGTCATTAGAAACCTTCATCAAATCCAAGTTGTGAAATTTGATATCCAATCCGGTCGTTTGAGCCCTTGACTGCCAATCCTCTTCTGTACGTCCTCGGAATGCTTCCTTACGCTCATTACTAGTTGGCAAATCAAATGTCCAAACTGGTGATTTGAGATTTGATCCTAATGCCAACGACGATGTCACAACGCGAGTCCCAATATCAGTGAAATGACGACAGTCACCATATGTGGACGATAGATAATTTAGAAATGGATAATGTTCCCTGCCAGCTTCTGCAAGCAAGAATGTGATATACTGTTCAGTTGTAAAGTCCTTAACGTTCATCAAGGGACTCTTGTCTATGCTACGGATCTTTTCATAGTCAATAATAATTTCATCCGCTGGTGGATCGAAGGAACCATCCAAGTTGCACACCTTGCTGCCATGACGAAGAAGTGCAACAGTATTAGCAGCGGGTGCAACATCTACACATTCTTCTCTGTCGATATTTATTTTGCTAATTATCAAACCAGCAGCAAATGCAAGAGCATGGGAGACGATGTTGATGATGCTGCGGTATAGTGGCTTGGAGGATACTCTCTTTCTAAGTGCT
>WKLE02000847.1:0-26699 GCA_014885115.2 Asterionellopsis glacialis | reverse complement strand
TTTCACTGCCCATGACTTTGCATGTTTAACGCTCTGAATTATAGTTGGACGCCAAACAGCTAACCAATTCTGCAATTGAGTAGTTGTTTTGTGTTGAACATGTTCCTCGAAGGTATCAAAAAATATTGATTTATCACGGGATAGCACTTGTTGTCGTAAAGCATAAACAGATTTCATTTCTTCCAGTATTCTGATTTTTTTGATGGATGCTTTTTGAGATGCGTCACTTCCATGTTTACATGAATTGCGAATACCCCAGTATGAGACGTACCATGTAAAGATAATCTTTATCATGGTAGTTGTCCAGTTTTGTCCATTGTATCTATTCTTGTCTTGGGTTGCGTAGTGATCATTTTGTAGTTGTGCCCAAAGCAGTGAAAATTGACCTTGTAAAATTTGGATCCAACCAATGTCTAACTGTGAGTCATATGCTTCTTGGACAAGATTTGAGGGTGGAATATTGGTATTCCCAAAGAACTGATCCAGACCATAAATAAGGGTATCTCGTAAGCATGGATCGGATGATATCTGATCACACGTGGCACGTATCTTTTGTAGTAAACCTTTCCTGGAGTTCGATAACTCAGCATTCTCGCATCGAAAATGATGGTAGAAATCTTTGACGGCCCTCTCGCAGCCGGGACATATGGATGTAGTGCGGCTGTCATATCTCGAAGTTACTGTATTAAGGGGCACGTGAGAATGTAGCAGTTTAATCAGTATGGGATGACGAGAAGACATCGCGTTGATAACTGTAGATAAAGCCTTTTGATTGATTCGTTGATACTGGTGATGTTGAAGTGACTGTCTATCCATTATGTAAGCCTCAAGGTCTGGGCCATGGCGTGCCTGACGGATTCTCTGTGGATATTTCCCGTTGCATGTGGCATCCCCTATATTAAGTTGAGCAGGGTTTGTTGGAAATTGTAGAACTTTAGTGATCTCAGGAGGAGTCGGTAGTCAATGCATACTACCTGCGAGGTGATCTGCTTCCACATTTAACTGTGCGGGAAGTGGCAGGGCATCAACTTGCTCCTGATCGTCTTGGTGGCCTTTAACATGATGTAGTTCATACCAGGGAAGATGCCGGAGAATGTCCACGATCATGTAGACTATATCCCAATCTTCTTGTAGAGTCGAATTGGGCGAAGACATAGATTGATCTTGCAAATTCTTGATGCGAATTAATAACGATTCACTGTCGGTGTATTGATACAAACGAAGAGGATTGGGCCATTGAATGTTGTGATATTGGTGTAGCAGATATAAAAACCGGACCCAAGAAAGGACTCCATATGCCTCAGCACGCATAGAAGATCCAGGGGAGCAGCCATATGCCCATCCTGCACACGAAAGGAGTCGTTGGCCTGAAGATAACGCGGCACTCCAGCCAAAGGTGCCTATACCGCTTGCGGACACGGATCCGTCGCTTGTGATGATTACTGTTTCCTTTTCTATAGATTCGATGATGCTATATATAGATACTTTGATTTGAAGATCATAGTGCAGTGAGGTGGACCACTTGGGTTGTTGTTTAAGGAATTGTAAAAAGTCCGATGGTGAGGCGTGACGGACCGTTCTCTGTGGATGAGCATGGGCAATAATTTTCCATTTGAGGCCTACTGGTTGGACATCCACCGGTACACTGGTTGATGGCAAGCGCATCCGGACATTTTTAGTTGGAAAGAAGACTGCGTCGGAATGTGACTTATATTCGTGATATTGGTCCTGTAAATCTAGAAACAGTATCGCAGATGTAGAGTCATAGTAACTAAACCACCGTTGGCGTAAGTCGTCGGGAGTATGGAGCCAGTCAAGTAAGGGTTCATGAAGGTGTCCATTTCGAGTTGAAAATAATCTACAAGCACGTCGCCATGTGCGCCACGAAATTGCATCGGGTTTATCTTGTTTAAAGGGTTTCCACTGAGATTTACTCGATGTAAGAAGTATGTCTCCGTAGCGAGTCTCAGGCCGCAGGCTCGTTCCGGTTGCACGCGTGATATCGGACAACGTGATGGCTTGGAGGTATAGGCGGCAATAGTTTATCTGTCGGATTTTGGAAGATTTAAACTGCTCTGAGGCTAGAACAATATCCATAATACATTTGTCGTTTTTGCGTTGGAGGCTATTACAGGGAGCGATTTGCAACCGTATAGTCCCATCAAAGGTTTTGAGAAACTCGCGGAGTGACGCTGTCCATTTGGCTTCTAAGTGTGGCAACTTAATTGTTGTGTTCTCCAAAGGGGAAAAGCTGGTTCCGAGTTGCGCCATCATCCAGGTAAAGTTGATGTGTAATAAAGTAGAAATGAAGGACTGCGATCGCCAGTGCTTTAGGTACAGTGTTACTTGACCAATGCCTTGAATGTCATATAACGTATGCCATTCTAACCCACCCAACGATTGTGGGCCAAAGACTATGGCTTTCTTGGTATTACGATTGAAGCCTGCTTTTGCTAAAAGCGCCCTGGTGGTATGCTGTTGGACGTCGTCTAAGATAGTGGCCGAAAAATGACTGACGGGAAGACTGTAGCCGATACTGGGAAGATAGATAGCAAAGTAGTAAATCCATGCCTCGTGTCGTTGGAATGGTCGGGATATCACTGTCTGAAGGTGTTTCTTGTTCTTCGCTTGGAGAGCAAGCAATTGTTGTTTTTGATTTCTGCTTGGAGATTTATAACAACCCAAAGTTTCATGGTCTGTATACGGAGAATACCGGCGAATAACAAGATTACAGTCTTCAGAATTAGAAGGGACGGAGATTTTCATGCTAGGGAAGTTATTATGTAGCACCGGCTCCCCTCGAGGCGTAAACGTGAAATCAGAGACATGATACAAGCATTTCGATAATTCCAAATCGCCCCCTGACTGCCACAGGAGATTGTTCCATAATTGTGCATTGTGTTGCATAGTACGGAATAGTTCACTGATTTTTGTTTCAGGTGAGGTAGCATTGCAGTATCCGGTGCTGTCATTGACAAATCCTATGATACTGAGTGACGTTGTGTGTTTTCTATCGATGGATATGAACTGGGCACCGGACGCTGTTTGATTGTGACAATCAAACAAGATACTGCTAATGAAGACCCATATGACCGGCGAGTTCCCGCTGCCTTGGCCGGAGCCATAAATAGGTGATACGCTTGTATGTTTATAATACTGGTCAGAAAGGCCTAGACTGGTTTTTAGTTTGTATTTCGCTTCCAATAATGTTTGTGCCATGACACAACAGACCGATTTCGGAGTACCATAGGATCGGCTTGTGAGGGATGCGAGGGCTGGTAAGATGCGATCGTAGCAAGCAGTAGCGTCATTCGCAAACTTGATGGATGAGTATCTAGTCAAGCGGGAATATTCTTGGACCTGTTCTTCGATAAAGACGGGATCGTGAGCGGTACGGCCAGGTCTGCCGCCAAACTGACCTTGATTTAACACTTTGTAGTCTTCTGCAGTATGAATAGCCTTTCGCCAGCACATACTCAAGATGAGGTTATAATCTGCTTCATATATGTGTATTACTCGTAATCTATGAATGCGAAGATCACCTGGTTTTTTCAAAAGCATGACATTAACTATGTTCTTCCAGCGCTCGTAGGAATATCCATGTTGAAGGGCAAAGTTAATCAATTGCAAGCGGGTCTCAAGTAGAAATGTGCGCTTAAGTTCTAATTCACCATAAGTTTCTGTTTTTGTCGAAGGAACATGGTGTGGCTTCACCAATGCGTGATAATGGCCCAGATGAATCCCGGATGGTGATGTAGATGTGGTTTCCTTCCATGTCCTAATTTTTGTTTTGAAGGCTTCGAATTGAATCTTTGGTACATCGGGGTCCGGGAGAAGATGTTGCTTCAGCGATCGTAGGAACAACGTTGTAATTTCAGGTATATCAGAGTCATCATACTGTCCGTCCAGGATAAGATCTGAGTATTCGCCATCGCCGGTAAATGGGATTTGGTGCGATAAAGGCTCTACCGTGAATGGTGTTCCGTATGCTTGACCGAAGTGTTTCTGGTTTCATTTCAATATAAACTCGTTGATCTTTGCTGGTTCGGTAATTTCTGTCCATTTATCGCAAGATTTAGGGTCTGATAATGGATTTGTCGGAACTTTGATGGATGTCAGGATATGATTCGAATTTATGTTGTGGAATTTCCGGAGTTTTGTAAACATTTGTTGCTTTTCTCTAAGCTTCCGAAAGTTCTTGATTGCAGCAATACGCTGAGCATCGTTAGCTATTTCTGCGTCGAGTAATTCGTTTTCTAATTGTTCTGCGAACCGGGTGGCTTCCGTTCGGAATAGTTCTTTAATCTTTCGTCATAGTTTCCGGATCATCACTACGCAGTCCTGCTTAGTTGTAATTGTCGTGAACTCAGGATTTTGTAGGAGATGATGTTCGATATGGAGAACATCGTTTGGATGGTTTCGAAATATATATAAGAGCTTGCGTGCCGCATTGTATTGCAGTTGGGTGTGTCGAAGCTCGTGTGTTTGTGGTGGACGGGTTGGTTTTTGAGCTTTCCGTTCGGCGCACAGGGCAGCTTGGGTGACGAGACGATCAATTTTCTCTACAACGTTAATATCTGGCTCTGTGTCAACCTCCAGGTTTGATAATAAGTTACCAATATTATTGGAGTTTAAATGGGAGTACATGGCTTCAATATACATGCGATTGGACTTTCGATTAGAGCTTTGGATCCCCCGAGCCGCAGCAGGTGCTAATGGAGATGTAACATTGCCAAATAAGGCTTTGGTATCGATGTCGATAAACATGCCTCGGTGATCAGAGACAAATCGAAAGTGAAATGGTTCATACCCGGCGGCTAGGGTAGAATCAAGTATACCCTGAGTGCATAGTGCATAGTCGATCCGTTTCCGGCCGCAAGAGTATGTGTTAAATTGGCTATCACCGAGTTTGTCATAAAATAAATCATGTAAGCCAAACTGGTGTGCAAGTTTTGTAATTCCTTTTAGATCGTGGCCAAATTCTTCGTTAAAGTTGCCGACTAACATGATTTCTGGCTTTGCTTTAGATGTAACATTTAACAACAGTTCTTGTAGGTCTTGAATGAAGTGGTGACGTGGTTGATCGCTCTTCTCACGTTGCTGTTGTTTAAGAATGGAGACTTGCTGGGAAAACGCTGTCATCGTATTCAACCGAGTGGCGGTTGCGTGGTCCTTGCATACTTGATACAAAAATATGAAATGAATATCGGTCTTTTTTCCGTTTAAATGCCAATGCGTCCATCTACCTAAACTATTGTTTGTGCATTGATTTATCCTGCCCGTACAGTTTCCTTGGGTCCAGCTAAGTAAGCCTCCTGGCTTGAATGTGCTTGTTGCTGGTGTCGTAGTTCCAGACAGGCAATATTTAAAGTGGTTATTATATCTCCGAATGGTGGTATTTATGATATCATGGAGACGATAATTTGTGTTGTCTACGTTTGTTTCAACTAAGGCAACAATATCGACGCTGATACCTCGTAGTTCGGTGACAATTTGGTTAAGTTCCCCGCCATCGTGATCAATTTGTAGGCCATTGATATTTTGTACGTATAATCGAAGTATGTGGTCATGTTTTGTTGCAACAAGGAGGTCGCCTATATGCTGGTGGTGTTCATACTGTGATGGGTTGTTTTGAACATATTGAGGTAATTGTGTTTGTACTGTGTGATGATGAGTAGAAGTGGGTGGTGGAGTATGATGGTGTGAAATTTGAGATGGAATGATGTGGTGGTGATCCGTGGAGATACGTTTACGGAGGTCGTGGAAATATTGAGTGATACTCATCATTTCCTCTGTCCCGTTCTGGACCGGGGTGTCCCTAACGTGGCGGAAGAATTGTAAGAGTTCTGGGTAGAATCGGGGGTTTCAGTGATCGATTCGGAATTTGAATCAGTTGCTGAGAATTCGCCATCGTCGTTTTTGGGTAATTTTCGTGCTGGTGAGTGTACTGGAGATTCCGATTGTAGATGCGCATTAAATTGTTGATGCACTGATATTTGGATGCAATTCGCAACTTCGGATAATAAGTCGCTGCGAAATTGGTCTTTGTAGTCTGATAATTCTTTTGTTTGGGCCGCTTGGGCATCTTCGTGTTGTTTTTGTAAAAGGGAAATGGCAGCCTTCGCCTGTGCATTTTGTTCTTTCATTGTCGCTAATTGCTTTTCGATGTCCCATCTGGAATCTTCAAGTAACGATTGAAGTTCAGACTTCATGGAAGCAATAGTCATTTCGTCGGAGTGAGTAGTTGTCGGATTAGTTTTTTGTTGTTGATGTTGGTTTTTGTTAGCAGGATTTGCGATTGAAGCCCAGGTCAACTGATTTGCTGATTTGGAGCCTAAGGATGATACTTCATCACCATAATTCAGGTGTATGTACGACTGTTTGTTAGTGGGTGTATTAGAGGCAATGCTATTGGTAGAAGTTGGGTTCAGACGGTCCTTGATTGGTGGAATCAGGATGGTGGTACTTCCCGGTTTGATTTTTGTATAATAAGTTTCCGCAGTACTGAGTTGAGACACCTCGGATTGATCATCTGAATATTGAAGAAATGAGTATGGTGTGGTACTAATTTGGCTATGGAAAGTCCGCACAAATTCCGGCAAAAAAACATCTGTCAAATGAGCTTTAAGGTTGTCGATTACTTCCATAGCTTCGGATTCGTAGGAATCAAAGTAGATGAATAAGAATCCGCTGGTTCCACGACTTTCGATCGAATGAAAGAGGGGGCCGCTAGTCTCGTTGGAGGTCTTTTTAATGAGACATTCATGAATGGACATTTCAACAACATCGCCATCGAATTTATCGGAAGTTGGATGTTTACTGAAGATATCATGGTAGCCAAAGACAGATTTGCGTTGCAGACGCGGGATAACCTGGTTATGCTCCATAGCATGTGCTATTACAGCTTCATTGGAGACAAGCTTGGTAATGCCTTGGAATGGTATGATTTCAGTATGCGTCAATGAAGAAGGCAATTGCCCACTGGAGTAACCGACGATGAGTGCTTCCATGTATTTCTCAATATTTTTCACACTGCACGAGATTGTGATTGCATAAACAAACACCGCATTCGGGCCGCGGCCGACCCGGGTCTTGCGAGGGCGAAGGTCTATTTCACATTCGTCATACTTGCTGTTTTGGATTATAACATTCGATAAGTTAGTTTTTAATTCATCGTAGCGGCTCCAATCTGGATGAGCGAACTTAAGCCATGCCAAGGTTCGGTTGTTCGTCGTTGACAATTTCGTGATCCACATTCGGTGATTATGCTGATCAAGCCATGGCCGCATGGATTTTCTGAACATAGAAAATGGCATAGACGTTTCGATGAGGAGAAAAAATTTAAGGATGTTGGAATGGTTTTGACCATGAAAGGCATTGGTGCCCGAAATCCATTTTTCGATCTGCTCCTTGCCGTTTGGTAACTGGGACGGTTTAGTAAGCGGGTTGGTTTTGTCAGAGTCTTGCCACCGGAAGATTGAGATGGAGTTATCTACCTTGTAAATTTGTTCGACAAACTTCCGCTGAAGAGCTACAACTTGAACTACGCCGTTCGCATCTTGGGGTACGGACATATGCACTTGAAGTCTGTACTTGTAGCGAGTTGTCTTTTCTTTGCCTAAACCAGAGAACTTGGGACTGTTCTTTTTGTTTATTCCTTGGACTGAAGTGAAATCGTCGGATTCTTGATGATCGCCCGAAGCGAAAAAGTCTTGGATGGTGGTTTGGTTGTTGGACTTAGGCGTACCGGTAGAATCACCGTCATCGTCGTCGGAGTCGGGAGGCTGCATAGGTGGCGAAGTGGTGTTGGTCACGGATAAAATATCCAATGTATGAGGGAAGGTACAAAGGAGGTACGGATGTATATTTAGTCCTGCGGGCTCTTTACCAGATAAACAATTCTTATCCTAGAAAAGAGTAGATACATATATAACAATTTTTCAAAGTATATAAAAGTATTCGTTCATAGATATGTTTATGATTTAAAAATATGATTTTTGGGTCTACGTGGGGTCTACAGGCCAAATGTCACAAGTTGGTCCACCTAATCCTGGAACAACTCCAGTGTCTGACTTGTGTCACAGTAACTGATGGGTGTTACTTATCTGTGTGTGGCTTGTGTCACAGTATCACTGTATTAGAGCATAAGCCTATCCTGAAATAAAAACGCGAACCTCAAAACGCGAACTTAAAACGCGAAATAAAAACGCGAAATAAAAACGCGAAATAAAAACATGAAACTAGAAAAAATTACCTAGAGTACATGCCGCGTACTGGATATAGAGGGATTTGCACTGACACAAACCCAAATGGCAAGGAATTTCGTTTCCGGAGGAATAGCTCACAATAAATCACAAGAATTGAAGTCAACATCCTAGTGTTGATTTTGCAATCAAGCAATTTATTGAAGACCAGTTTTGCTTCTAGCGAGAACAGTGTATCAACACCCCCACCCCAACCCTTCATTCACCATGAACGATAAGAAGCACGAGCAGATCGACCTCGTTGATATCAACGAAAACGAAGCCATGGAGGAAGGAGTCCACCGCACTTCTGCCACCACCTCGTCCAGCTCCAACACCTCAATTGAAGGCAGTCAAACTTTGTCTCCCAAGAAACTCAACAGGGACGGTCAAAATCGACTCTCTGACACGTCCAAGTTGTATGACTTGGAAGGAAAAGGGAAACTCGATGAAGCTCAGCAAGCCATGAGAGATATGGATGGTTCCAACAGAGGCTTTCTCTCCAACGACAAGGTCTACAAGATTGTACAGGAACAGTTTGAACTGCAAAAGAGCTTGTTCAAGACCAAACGTGTTTTGCTTTTTCTCACCATTTTTATCGTAATCCTTGCTTTGTGCAACCTGGCAACGGCATTTGCCGCTGCAACGCTTGCCAAAGAAACCGAGGTCAAAAAGGATGGTGACTCGGCTCTCTTGGTTTCTTCCTCAAACGGTAATGTTGTTGCTACCAACACACATGTTCGTGATTTTGCTGTTGCCAACAGAAAAACATCTCGTAGTACTATCGCTGAGGGGAGACGTGTCCAAGAGTACACTGCAACTGCCACATTGTCAGCAATTACTAAGACTGTTGCTGCAGATATCTATTCTGTTTGTCCTCAAGAAGCTTACTTGGATAGGACCACTCCAGCTGGTGATATTCAGAAGATTCATCTTTGTCCTGCCCATCAGATGATTCTCTCAGGTACAAGTGAAGATAGAACTCACACCTATACGTACACTCTGTCCAATGATGAAACCCTTACTATCACCTGTTACAAAAATAGCGAAAATTGCCAAATGACAGGTGATGCATTGTTGCTTCCTCCCGGTGCAAAGTGCTTGCAGGATGATGAGTGTGAAGGTGCTTCTTGCAACAACGGAGGGAGATGTGTTGGCAAGAAGGAAGATGAAATTGACCTAATTGTTAGGTACAAGAACAATGCGGGAAAACAGAACATTAAATCCTTGGCTGTCAATGGGCAGTTGAAAAAGGAAATAAACCGCCTGCATACAGCTGCTGTCCGAATGCAACGTGGAAATATTCAAAACCTCCTAAATGATGAAAATGTTGAGAGCTATGCACCAGATAGCATTGTTTCAGTACCCCCCAATGAGGATGTTGTGGACCCATCCTCGGTGAGCTCTGAAAGACGCAATCTTGCTGAGGACCAACCCTATGGCCTTGCTATGGTACAGGCTGACCAAGTATCGCAAGGATCAACTTCAATAAAGGTTTGCGTTGTTGATACCGGTTATGATTTAGGGCATGAAGATTTGCCTACGAGTGGTCATGGTGTTACTGGAACAAGCACAACTGTTGGTGATTGGAATAGTGACGGCAATGGACATGGCACCCACTGTGCTGGAACTATTGGAGCAATAGGAAGTAATGGTATGGGTGTGAACAGTGTCAACCCTGATCCTTCCAAGTTTACCTTTCACATTGGCAAGGGTTTAAGCGACAGCGGCACTGGCTCAACGGCCTCGGTCCTGAGTGCTGTAGACGGCTGCATTGCTGCTGGAGCCAAGGTCATTAGCATGAGCCTGGGTGGTAGCGGATCTTCATCTACTGTCGAACAAGCCTACAATGATGCTTATGATTTAGGTGTCTTGATTATTGCTGCGGCTGGAAACAGTTATGACTCAACTTATTCTTACCCAGCGTCTTATCCTGCAGTCATGTCTGTGGCAGCAGTTGGCAGTAATGAAAATATAGCCTCCTTTTCAACATACAATTCTCAGACAGAAATTGCAGGTCCAGGAGTAAGTGTCAAATCCACCATACCAGACAATAGGTACACGTCCTATTCTGGCACATCTATGGCAACCCCCCATGTTGCAGGAGTGGCAGCCCTAGTTTGGTCACACTTTCCAACCTGCACCAATTACCAAATCCGCAATGTTCTAATTAAAACTGCGAAGGATAAAGGAACTAGTGGGTGTGATGTCAATTATGGCTTTGGTATTGTTCAGGCCAAAGCTGCGTACGACCTCTTAGTGGCAGAAGGATGTGAAGCTGGAGGCGTGACTCTTGAAACTCCATCAGAAGTTGCTTTTGGAGGATGCGATCAAGATCCTGATGCAACTCCTTCTCCAACAGCTGCTCCAACGCCATTCAGTTGTCCAACTGAAACGGGTGAAATATTCACCCTAGAGTTGACAACAGATAATTATCCCGGAGAGACCTCATGGGAAGTCACAGACATGTCGGGGGGTCAAGTAGCCATGGGCAATGGGTACAGCGACAGTGGAACAACCTATACAGAAACTCGTTGTCTTCCAAGTGACTCTTGCACCTTCAAGATAGCTGATTCCTACGGTGATGGAATTTGCTGTAGTTATGGATCTGGATCTTATGCCATCAGTTTCAATGGGTTTTCCTATACTGGTGTTGGTGATTTTGGATCATCAGAAACGATTGACATGTGTGCTGACAGTACCTTAAAACGCGATGGAGAGGACTATGTTTATGTGTTAAACCCAGAAGAAGTTAATTTCTGTGGGCACAATACTCATCGTGCACCAAAATGTGGAGGGACCTTAGCATCAATTATCAACCAAGAAGAGTTTGATATGGTGTTAACCGCAACAAGCATTACTGGTAAGAATGTTTGGATCGGAGGGATCCAAGACGATGAATCCAGGAGTAATTCTGGAGCAGAATCCAATGTTGTTTGGAAATGGTCAGATGGTTCAGAATGGTTTGATAATGATGGTAATTACTGGGACGTAGGTCAACCTGATAATAACATCAATAGCGGCAAAGGTCAACATCATGTCATGCTAATGAAGACTGGCAAATTTAAGGATGAAAACGGATGTTCTGGTATTGCTAAAAAGAAGGCTGGAGTTTATATGGTCCCAACCAATTATGGTGACAATACCAAGTATCCGGAATGCACTTTCAATCTCATAAGGCTCTAAAAAGTTCAGGGTTCTGGTTGGATATAATATGGCATCAGTGTCTATTTTAATATGCTCATCTGGTAGAGCTGCATCCAAACCTCCACAATGAGCTAAATATGATGAATTACTGTAGCGGAAGGGATAGATTTGGAATGCTGTGAGCAAGGGTAGAAGGGTGGAGGATTTGCTGCTGTTTTGCGTGTTGTTGCACCCGCATGACCAGAGATTCTTGTGCATATCAGAAAGAAGATAATTGCGCTGTGTTGTATCTCTGAAATATATTTACATACTTAAACATAAATGTTTATATCAAAAGATGGCTATGTTTTGTTTTACTTACCTTCGATTGCTCTTCGGAGATTCCATTCATCTATGGTACTGCAGTCTTCCAGCTCATCACGTTTGATCCATGCCTTTTGCTCTGCCATATATTTAGCTTCCGATCACTGGAGCAAACTTATCCTGGTTTGATGCCTATACACAAATTACATTTGTTGTTGGAAACCGCTTCATGCAATGCAGGAAAAATATCAATATCAGACTTGGTACATGGTCTTGCTTGCAATTTCATCATTGATCATGCTTAATTCATTGTTTGGACGATTCACTCTTGTTATAAACTGGCCCTTATTGTTGATACAATGTTAAAGTCAATAAGTGCAAAAGAGCCAAATCTGGTGATAAGAAACCCGAGAGAACATCGCTACTTGTTAAGTCAACCCCTTCCCATTGATTATGCATTAAGAAGACCAAGTGTTGAACAAAGCAAAAGAATTTAGTTCCCGTAGACTTGTCTAGAGATTACAATTGCATTCACACTAGAAACGGATAAGAAATCCATGATTTGTAGAATAAGTTACCTTGCAAATGTTTTACACATTGAAGTCTCATGTAGAAAACGCGGCTCGCCGTTATGAAGAGTAGCAAAGTTTTATAGTTCATTATTAGTTTCTTTTTCTTCCCCAGACTTGCAATGCTGTTGAACAATCTAGCTTGTTGTCCCGAAGTATTCCCCCCAACTCCCTAACAATATCTACCGGAACATGCAGTGGCATACGATTCATCGTAGCAGTATCCATTGCATAGTAAGATTGGTTATAATCATACTACTGAAGCAGACCACCACCTGTATGATCAGCAGATGGCCTTATAACATCCATTTCAAGTAGATCAACAGAGGACAAATGCATTAAACGATCACCGTATGGATTTGAATTTTCCTGATAAGTTTGGTATTTGTTCCATTGTAAGGGATTTCGGCGTTTCTTTTTGTTGGTGAACTCTAACTAAAATTCGCCTGGCTGATAACAGCACAGCAAATTGTGGTCCCGACAAATCCAGCAGAGCTTGTGCACGGGGATTGTCTACTGGATTAGCATCACTGGTGGATGATGCTCCCATGTCAGCAAGGACTTGAAGGAAGTGGTCACATTTCAGCTTGAGTAGAATTCCGACTTATGCATCTTTTGCAGTGTACCGCTTCATCTTTCTTAGTAATGTGTTACAGTCTTCAAGATAAAGAGAAAGTGCACAAGAAAATACACTACAGAAAAACATACATCCTTCCCCACCTTCCAATTCCTTTCCATGACATCTCCAACAGTCGATGCCCCTAATGAGACGCAATGTCCACAAGCCTAATGAATGAAAATTGAGTAGCCACCCGTTCCAACAAATTATACCATAGCAACTGTCGATAAGTTTTGCATGCAGATTCAGACGCCATTATTCCCTCCAAGTCAGATGTTGAGGATCCCAGAAATGCATCGATTCCATCTAATAAATGTACTACCTATTAAAATTGGAATGGAGTCGACACACAAAGTTTTCAGTGCTTCATCTAAGAGTGCCAGATCTGATGTAAATGACGAATTTCTCAACCGTAGCAACTTTTCCATATCAAGCTGGTCCTTCCTAGCTTTCTTTTGGACCCCTTCTTCGATTTCTATAGTATTGGCATCTCCATGTGCTTGTTCTTGCTTCTCATCTGCTGGTTCATAGTTTTTGTTTACATTAATAGTAGCATTAATACCTGTAGCAGTTGGTAGGACTAGTCCCACATTACAGTACGAGCTCGTACAGGTCTCAAGCATGTTGCATGGCAAAAAATATGAGTTCTCTCTAGTTTTTTTAACCTGTTTTGTAGGAACTAAATTTAATTTAGTAGTTGCACCATTCCATTCGTACGATACTAATAGCCCGATCTAAAACAACATAAGATTGTTGATTGTATGTTGTAATTTCCAGATTGATTAATTCAAAATTTACTGACTATCATTGTGTTTTCTCTTAAAAGTGCACTTCAGATTGTTGATTGTTGAAATAGACAGCACACGACCATTTTTGAGAAATCGTTGTACCATACTGTAGTCAAATTGTTTACGGAAATGGGACTTTACGTTTCTATTCTTTTTATTGATTGTTGTCTCTTTATTTCTGCAGCTACTCAGAAAATTACGTCTACTTCTTTCATAAACTTTGTCCTTACTTAACTACGTATGCGAATGCATCCGTACGACAAAAGCCGGCTTAATATTATTTGATTGTTGGATTTAAAACTTTGTTATACAACATATTAATAATTCAAACTGGACTGTCACTTATTTTCTTTGTATTTGGAGAATCGTCAAAGCACTGTTATATTAGGCCAATCGTACACAATCTTGGACCATCTTTGTTATTGCTGCAGCCATACGAAGTCCAAAGGTAATTGTTGCAGAAGTGTTCTGTGATTTTCATTTTTTTCCAACATCGTGTATTTCCTTGCTAATTGCTATCAGTTTCAACATAGATAAGCTCGAATTCAAGATGTAGATGGTTCTTGTGTGATTAACTAATAAAGTTCGTCTTCTGAGCAACTCTGCATACATTATTTCTCCAAGAAAAAGAACAAAAAAGTTCGAACGCCAAAAAAATTAAATTCTATAAATAATGCGCATCTCCCATCTCAAGCATATTCGGATTCCGACATGAAAGGACTATATTATAGACACCCGGAACTTGGCACCACTACGCCGCAATCATGAGAAATGCGTCAATATTCGCCATGGTCTATTTCGATCGTTTTTGCGGCGTTCTTTTGCGGTGACAGCCGGAAATCGATCGAATCCTAGTACAAAGAATCTAGTAGAAAATTGCGTAGAAAAAAAAGTTCCGCCCAAAAACGGGAAGTGCCCTTTGTCCATTGGGAATGATAAACTATTTCTACTAGAGGTGCACGTAGATTGCAATACAGCACCAGTTATCATTTCGGAGCATTTTTTTTGTACATAACAGGTACAGTACCTGGTAGGTCCGGTAATCGCTGGAAAACACATAGATCGAATTTGTACCAGGTACCAGGTACAGTAGCACGAGTACCGGCTGTACCAGGTACAGGTACCTGTACCAAGTATCGGTAATTTTAAAGATTTTTTTTCGTATGTTTTTCATAGCTCGTGAACTCATATTTATTTCTACTTCAAAACGACTGGAACGAAAAACTGATGTACTGTTGGATATCAACGAAATATCTTTCAAGGCTTCTTAAGTCTTAAGAATTTATTATTTATGGAAGCAATCTTACTGCGGCAGATCTTTTTTCTTGTTGATGAGTCGTTGCCAAAAAGATGTCTTTTCTTCAATGCACTGTATCTATCCTTTCAGCGTTTGTGATGTGCGGGGCGTCCACGAACCCCAAAGTTGTTTTGTCAGACTGAGAACTGGGAACCACAGTCAAAGACTCCATTGTTGTGTTGGGTGTCGGTCGCGTTTCGTCCTAGAGTGGAAGAGAGCGAGCGAGAGAACGAGTGCTATTCTCGTTTATATTTGTATAGGAGCTGTTGTGGAAGATTTCTCTTGGAGAGAACAATAAAAAACACATATTTGCAAAGATGAGAAGAGGAGCTCCATTATCAGAAAGGAACACTCGTAATCCTTTCATGTCAGATATTGAGGACATGGAGGGTGGTGGTGCAACATCAAGATATCCTTCACAACCTCCTGTGTCGTCAGGGTCTTCAGGGTCAGGAGGAGGAGGATTATTAGATATGTCATCAAGATCAGCCGATTATGAGTACGACGCAAAAGCCAAGGCTCGAAATGGTGCCCATAAACGAGTGAAACATGCTGGTGGTATTAATGGCGGTATTGCGTTTGCCTATCTTACAAATCAATCACCACAAAAACTTCAACTTTATGCTATCGTGCTGTTTTTTGTAACGGCCATTATTTGCCCGTTCCTATCAATTGAATGGTGTATTTTGACACTTGTCTATGCTGCTTGTGGCTTTGGTGCTATTGCATCACTTTGGTTAAGCCGTGCTGTTCTTCAATGTGATAATGGAACTTCCGAAATGAGAGCTGTATCAGATCCTATCCGTGAAGGAGCTACTGGTTTCTTACACGTTCAATACCATGTAAGTTTTGAGGTATTTCGATGTACATATTACCATCATTCCCTTGGCGGTATTGTATGAATGTCATTTCTTTTTTATACACAAAGCTCACCACCAAACCATGAACACACAATTTCACCACTTCTTGATACTAATGTACACCCAGGCAATTGCCAAATTCGCAGTACCATTGGCTGGTTTAATTGTTCTTTCGTATCAATTCCGTCCAATGGGGGATGATTCGACCAAGGGAGTTGCATATTTGGGTAATAGTATGCTTGGTGTTGTCGCTGCTTTAGGATTTGTCTTTGGTGCAGTTTGTTCTGCTATATCAGGATATGTGAGTATGTGGGTAGCTGCTCAATCGAATATTCGTGTAGCTTCAGCTGCCTGTCGGTCCTACGGAGAAGCGCTAGTCATTTGTTTCCGGGGTGGTGCCTTTAGTGCAGTCCTCAACTTAACATTATGCATTACAGGTATGTAAAGTATGGCTCTGATTGTGGCTATAGGACTATACTTTCAACGAAAAATGGCATTATAATGTATCAGATAAACCTTTTGATCTTGGTACTCAGTGTTGGTGAGCAACATCTACACATGCATACTCAACCATTTCTTTTCTTCTGTGCTAAAATATACAAACTATCAAGGTGTCACTTCTCTCTTTACGATATTGCAAGTTTCGTTTGCTGGCTCAAGAGATTCTCCTGTCACTCCATCTGATATTCCAATGCTTCTTGTCGGATATGGTTTTGGAGCTTCCTTTGTGGCACTGTTTATGCAATTAGGTGGTGGCATTTACACCAAGGCTGCAGATGTCGGTGCAGATCTTGTGGGTAAGGTTGAACAATCTATCCCTGAAGATGATCCACGTAATCCTGCTACAATTGCAGACCTCGTGGGAGATATGGTTGGTGATTGTGTTGGATCCTCAGCCGATGTCTTTGAGTCCGTCGCTGCTGAAATTATTGGTGCTATGATTCTTGGTTCGACACTGGCGAGTGAAACAAATATGGATCCACTGTATTCGACCAAATTTCTCTTTTTCCCGCTTGTCGTTCATGCTATGGATATCATCGTTTCAAGTATTGGAATTGCTTTTGTAGGCGTTACCAAAGACAGCGCGGATTCAAACCCCATGGTTCAATTACAAAAGGGGTACCGTATCGCTCTCTTTTTAAGTATTGTTGGATTTTATATCATTACTCGGTGGCTATTAGAAGACCCAACTAGTCCAGGATCAGGATTCACATTTTTCCTTTGTGGTATTGTGGGTATGGCATGTGCCTATGTGATTGTTCTCTCAACACAATATTACACTGATTATGATTATAGACCTGTCCAAAGTATTAGTGAAGCCAGTACGACTGGACATGGTACAAACATTATTGTTGGTATCAGTGTTGGAATGAAAGCTACCTTCATCCCTACAGTGATTGTAGCAATATGCGTCCTTATGGCATATCATCTTGGTTCAAGTACAGGTATTGGTGAGGGAAGAAATGCAGGATTATTCGGAACAGCTGTGGTAAGTTCTTTTCTTTGCTTTCGTTAGAGTTTTAATGCAGCCGATGTTGAGTCACTTTTGGTTACCATGTGGTGAGCCATGCTTTTATAATGCGAAATAACGTATCTTCATTCCTATATGATCATCCCAGGCAACTATGGGTATGCTGTCAAATGCAGTATATATCTTATCAATGAACAACTACGGTCCTATAGCAGATAATGCTGGAGGCATCGCGGAGATGTCAATGCAATCTGAAAACGTTCGAGATGTGACAGATCGTCTAGATGCTGCTGGAAACGTAACTAAGGCTGTGACAAAGGGGTACTCGATTGGTTCAGCATCTATGGCATGCTTCCTTTTGTTTGGTGCATTTATGGATGAGTTTTCAGAGTTTTCCGGACTTCCATTTAATTCTGTAGATATCGCCAAACCAGAAGTTCTCATAGGTGGCCTTGTGGGCAGTATGATTATCTTTTATTTTACAGGACTATCTATTTCAGCAGTGGGGAGAACAGCCCACGAAGTTGTGTTGGAAGTACGAAGACAATTCGATGACAACCCAGATATTATGACGTACAAAGCTAAGCCTGACTACGAACGCTGTGTCGGATTGGTGACAAGTGCAGCACTTCGGGAAATGAGATTCCCAGGTTTGGTATGTGTCGTTACTCCAATTTTGGTAGGACTTGTCTTCCGTTACGTTGGAGAGTACACGGGTAAACCTCTTTTGGGAGCTGAAGTTCTGGCGGCATATCTCATGTTTGGAACTGTTACTGGAATTCTCATGGCTTTATTCCTAGATACAGCAGGTGGTGCCTGGGACAATGCCAAAAAATACATCGAATTGGGTAACTTTGGAGGGAAAAATTCAGAAGCACATAAAGCATCAGTTGTAAGTGGTATACTCTATATTCCAATTTTGAAATCTATCCATAACGAGAATAAAATCGTTTTCCTGCTGTGATTCTCTCTAATCATTCTGTTTTTGATTGATAATCCTAGACTGGGGATACAGTCGGAGATCCTTTCAAGGATACTGCAGGACCTTCACTTCATGTCGTCATCAAGTTATTGTCAACAACAATTCTTGTCGCTGGTCCACTATTCATAGCAAATGTTCCATAAGATTGCTTCCTTTTTGTTTAAAAGGGCTACGCGTGTGGTTCCTAAGTGACTGAGGGGCCTATCACAACTTCATGTTATTTATAGTTTGTGTTGACTTCTCTGCAAAAAAAAGGTATACCCGATTCACCTTACTTTGATTTGGGTCTATTGTAATATCAAATGACTGAATGAGGTACCTAGTTACTGGCCCGATCGATAACCATACAAGGTGCAAAACTTGAATGAAGGAATATGGAATCACTGCTAAGTCCTTAATGAATGATTGATTGCACTAAATTTCAATTGTTAAAAAAGGAAAGTGAACACCGTCTTCCATGAGAACTCGAATACAGGATAAACGCATCCGGGTGGAGTACAGGTTGACTCCGGAAATAAGTTATGCCCCGTTGTTCAGCTCAAGCTTGAAATTTTGCACCCTCACAAGCAACATCAAGCTTGAAAAATGTGGTGTTGCTCATCTACCAGAAAACTTGGGTGGATCGTTCGACAGTTACAGTGCATCGATTAGTTGGATAGAGCATCGCATCCACATTGAAAATGAAATATAGGTAAGGGTACTATACAAACTATTTTTGTAAGATTAAAAAAGTTAAAACATTCACTCGCAAGCTCCTATCGCTTCAATTCAGAGTGCTCAGTAAAGACATGATTCTGTGATGTTTAGACCGCTATACACTTTACATTTTAAATTAACATTGTATCACTGCACATATCCATCGCGAGGGTCTAAATAGATAAAGTCATCCTCTATTTTTGCCACTTTCATCGCCAGAATATGTGATGGACCGTCCAAGTTTTCATCTGATTGAAACAGTCTCAATTGAACACATTCAGAATCTGAAATTTGAACTTTCCAAAAGTAACTCACTCCAACAATGGCCTTGATTGGGCTTAGTGCGCCTAGGATTTCAAATTTTCCAAACGATCGTTCCAGCGGGGCTTCAATGTCTTTCTGCAATTTTATCAAAGCAGCTTGTGCCGCTTCTTTGCTTTGGATCCATGGCATTTTGACTTCGGATATGAATATGCTGCACGTAAGGAAAGTACTCGCAGTCTATCAGAGGAGACTATGTTGGATTGCCTTCTGATATGCTGATTATGTTTCAATGTGAACGTTAGGATGGCAGCGGGAGCTAGGATGTTTTCTGCAGTATGGTGGCATGTCTCAACTCAGTCGTGTGTAATTGTCAAATCCAATGGATCATCCAAATATACAGGAAAAAAATTTAATCCCGTATACCAGGCCCTCCATTGTTGAAGAAATGGATCAAAGTAAACACGGATATTTCCCATCATCTTTCGATTTTTTTTTGCGAAGACAAGATAGGATCCATTTGATTGAACCTTTGCCCACATTTCAGCCTTTTGCCGTTCCGCGTCAAATTTGTCCCGTACCACATACAGTGTATTGGGACGTCGTGGTTTTGTCACAGTCATGGGTAACAACTGGTCCAATCCTAATATCACTTCTTCAGGAGAAGTTGGAGGCTGTCTAGTATTAGAGTTTTCCATTGACCAATTTGAATTTGGTGGACGAAATAATCCCCATTCCATATTACTCCTACTCTTGTTTTTGTTGTTTGATTTTTGAGATTCATGAATACGATTGTATTTTATGGATGAATCATTACGAAGAAAAGCCGTTGAATCCCAACAACAGGCGCGATTTGCAATAATGCACAACTTCCTTGCAATTTTTCTTGCTCCCTTTGAATGAGGAATATCTTCAAAGAAATCTGTAGCATCCTTACCACATTCAAGACGGATAGGATCTGCTAAACCAGGATGATGATATTGGAATTTGGTAAAGTCAAATATATGAGAATGTAAGCCTAATAGTGCTCGCTTTGGTGTATTCTGACCAGCAAGCATATAGTTCATGTAGGCCTCCCCAAACATAAAATAAAAGTATTTCATAGTAGTCGTCATGTCCGATGACGATGATGATTCCATTGTTTTTTCCAATGCCTTTGCAAGTCTTTGAATCAATTTAAAGTTGGAATCATCATTGCCTGGATTGTGAATGGTACTGCAACTCTTATTGCCACTGATATTCATAGAACGTTCAAATGCTACTTGTCCAACATCCCAATCCAATATAAGCCATCCATAGTCACGATACCATAATTCTTTCCAAAGAATATCACTTATCGAGCATGACGCTGACCCTTTCATGTCATTTTTGTTATTTGATGATGCTTTCTCTCCATCTATAATCTCTCGGGTAGATCGATTCACACAAGCTAATGCAGTAACTTCTTGTGGAAGTAAATACGAGCCAATATGTATGAAAACATCAGGAGGTAACATATGCCTTGTTAGTAAATCGTCACCAGTTTTCATTTTCATTTGTGGTTGATCTGTTTTTGCCTCTCGGTTACAAGAAGGAACCTCTTTTGAATCCTTGGAAAGATAAGCCACTCCACTCGCTACTGCTGAAGATGATGGTGAGCATGTTTGTTGACTACTTTGATTTGGTTTATTTCTTTTTTCTGCGAACCAATACGAAAACGAAAACCACAGAACAATCACGACTACTACAGCATTCGGTTGATTACTCCAAGAAGAATCACCATAATGTCCTGAAAAGAAATGCAACAATACAAGGACTACTAAAACGTTTCCTACTTCGCGAAGCGTTTCCAAAGCTGCTACAGCTGCAGCTCTCCGTATTTCAGTTCTCGACTTCATGGGGAACAAACAAGTGCAAGGAAGGGGTAATCAATGACAGAGTTGTAATTTTCTCATTATTTTTAACAAAAGATCCGACAACGAGACAACAACGTGGCACACATTTCACGTGTTCGGAATAGCGCTCGCATGACTTCGCACACATAATAATATTTTATAACCCCCCCACAAAAAAATGATATCAACAAGGGTTACCTTTTTCTTTTTAGTATGTCTGAGTTATCGCTAACACAGGTACCCGTTTTTGATTGTACCGTATCGTGTGGCTGTGTGTCTAAAAAGCCAGAATTCTCGTTGTGTTTTCTGAGCGTTCCGACTTCTGACTTCTGACATCCTTTGTTCCGGGTTTTGTTCTTTAGTGAAAATGCGAACCCTTCCATGACAAGAAAACAACGAGAAATCAGAAAACAAGCAACTTGCCATATCTTTTTTCTCATTACCGGCTTGCCGTATCTTCTTTCTCATTACCAGTGCTTCTTCTTATAATTAACACAACTGTAACAATGATGACCAGACAACGCAGGATTGTCATGGCAGTCCTCCTCTTGAATTTGCCCAACTCTTCTAATGTTTCGAAAGCTTTTTTGACCGTAACTGTTCCATCCAAAGTAAGAACGAGAAGCAAAAGCAAAAGGCATACCTCTAGTGGCATAGTTTGCAACGCATGGTCTGCAGGTGACTGGTTACTTCAAGATCAAGGTACATTGTATCCATCGAATAAGGAAAAACAAGCCAAAGTCGACGACGAATCAATTTTAGTTTCAAAATCAAGATCGACCAAACTTATCAGTAATGCTCCATCTGTATCATCTTTAATATTGGTAAAAGGTTGGTCACCTGCAGCATTGCAAAAATTCAAGGATGCAGTCGACACGGTGGTAGAAGAAAATCCTGTTCTTTCGGGAAAGATTGATGGTAAAATTGAAGGTTGGGGAGCTACAGAGTTGCATGTTAGGCCTGGTATCTTTCAACCACAATCACATTCATTTGTCCAACAAATCGATTTATTGAATGCTCCATCTCCCAAGGACCTGGATGAAGCTGGACACCTTGAGTATATGGACAAATACGTAGCTCCATTGATGTCAAAAGATACTACCATGGATCGCATCCGTAATGGATCACCTTTGTTTAATATTAAAGTTGTGACACTCCCGGATGAGTATGCATGTATCCATATGGATATGAGTCATGCTGTCGGTGACCTTGTGACGTATCTTCATATTGCCAAACAAATCTCGGATGTCACATGTCACAAACCAATACATCCCATTGATTGGACGAATCCTTTGATTGCCTCTCACGATCTATTTCCTGGTGAATTTAACCAAAGCGACATTGAAAATGCCTATGGACTACCCTTTTTGATTGGGGTTGTAATGCATATGCCATTCATGTGGATGCGGAAAAAACAATACATGTTACTAAGCCGAGAAAAGGTCAAGTCAAAAGCAAATGAATTGTCGAAAGAAACTGGACGATCTGTCAATTCAAATGACGTGGTGACAGCTGCGTTGTGCGATGCCAACAGATCGTCGGATATATTTGCCTTGACTCGTTCAAGTAAGTATGATCATATGAAATGCAATGTGTTCAATCCGATATTAGCCTTTGGATAATTTCTAACAAGCTCAGCTTTTCTATCCTTTTGTTCTATCATTTGCAGTGAGAGGTATTACACCTGGGCTCAAACGTAATATGGGAGGAAATCTCCATAGTGAAATCCCATTCCAACGGTGTGCTGGTCGTAACCCACACGCGATACGGGATATCTTGGCCAAGGGGAGATACTTTGAACCGGGAGAAATGCCATTTCTTGAGTCTCTCGCAGGACGTGTTGGACGTATTACAAACTGCCTCGTAGCTGATACAAATTTGTCTTTAGGAGGAGCTAAGACGGTGTGCTTTGCGGCTCCTAAAGCTTTTCTTGATTTCTGTCCATTGGACACAGCAATTATATTTAGAATGAATAAAAAAACATTTGGTGTTATGCACAATTTTCAAATGTTACAGCAGTCGGAGCTGTTAGACGACCTACGTGTCACAGGACAGTTGATGCCAATGGAGCATTTCTAAAAAATGACCACATTGTGGTACTTCCTACATTTGCCACAACTTAAATCTAGGAACGACAACTAAAAAGCGTTCTCTCCTCATTCATGACTTTGATAAAGCCTTAAATTTCAGTATTGCAGCCATGTACATAAATAGCAAAACAGAATAGAGTAATCATTTATTATCATACATAGTATTAAGCTTATATACTACGATCTGACATGTTCCAAATACTTTACCATTTGGCACCCCAGCTGATATTGCCAAGATTTGTTTTGTGAGCATCCGACCTCTTTTCTATCATCTTGATAGCTTTATAGTAGGTGGTATCATCTGGAGTTGTCGTGTAATCTTTGGTCTCATCGTGTATCAAATCTACTTTGTTTTCTAGCTCCTGGAGAATTTTCCTCAATTCGTCAGCATTGTAATGGTCAGGATCCTCTTCAAGATTATCAGCAGAGAAGTGAGCTAGGTAGGAAAGTGACAATGATGTGTATGCCATGGATCCCATTTCATGCTCAAGAGCTGGATTGACACGAAAGAATGCAAAAGACTCGAAACGTTTTGCATCATCTATAAGAAACAAAATATCACCGCGTAAAGCCCGAGTAGTCTTCAGATGGGATTCCTGGAATTTCCGAAGACCTTGAACATCCTTGTCAATCGCAAGTTTGATACACTGAATAAGACCATTTTGGATTTCATCAGCAATAAAGTGCGCTCGGGAGGGATCACCTCCATATATAGCGGGTGGTATAACTGCCAATACTGTTGCCATTAATATTCCAGTCAGATTTGAAATAATACGATCCGCTACAAGATCGTTACGGTTACCATTGCCTCCCAAAAACTGCATTGTAATTACTGATTGGGTTAGAACAACGTAGAAGCCACCGTATCCATAATTGCTAGATTGGCCCATCCTAGCCTTGATGACTGACTCGTTATCAACGGAAAAGAAAATAGCCACAAACGATGTTATTGTTAACCATGCGATCATTCCAATTTCACTATCACTTGCCAGTAACAGACCCAACCAAGCCGAGAAACCCCCAATAAGTGTACCAATTAATCGAAAGAGCGACTTTTTCACGGTTCCTTCAGTAGTCGCCATAGTAGCAAAGGAATAGGAAATCAAGACCCAACCTGAAAAGCTTTCAGGTGCCGAATCAGTGAATTTAACGCCGGAACTTTCTTCATTTAACTCAGTATCGGTGACTTCCATATTGCGGAATCCATCCCAATAATGAGTCATACAAACTAGAGCTGTAAAGCCAATTGAGAATTTGACACAATGAATCAGTTTACCAACATCTAACCGACGTTTCCCCCTGAGGATAAGTAGTGGGGAAAGGGGGAACTCAACCAAACGAACAAAAATTGATAATGGAGGAACAAACCACACTAGTATATTCTTGATCAAGTTCTTCCTACTTTCTTCAGGTGTAATGATAACATTATCGTTGTTGTTATTCTCCATAAGATCAATCCACTTGTTGGTCTTAATACGAAGAGTGGTGTGGGTTTCCTCTATGATTTGATCAAAGTAAGAAGACAATGTGCGATCAGTCTTTTTTAGGTCATTCTGACTGTTTTCATCGTTATCGTCATCGTCAATAAACGCCTTGTCAGATATCTCCATTGCTGAAGCACATTGATTTAGGATTTCCATTGTTTTTTGTTTACTTTCTAAAGATGTTGTGGGTATGGATTCAAATGCCAAGGTTGCCAATACAACTGACTCAACAGTTTCCAGAAGGTCTGTCAAGGCTAACCAAGAACATGAAATTGGTTTTCCAAGACGGCATGCGAGCAAACGTGGCTCAAATGCAGAAAAAAGTCCTGAAGTTGTACCACCATTTATGATGTTAGAATATTCCCAGATCTTCTCTCGGAGTGCTTGGATATGTGATGGTGGTGATTCTTGAATGAAAATACGCTTGCTTAGACCAAAATCTTGATTCATGCTTCGTGTAATTAAAGCAGAATCCACTTCTTTTTCTGCATCCTTTGGTTTCGATGTCGATACATGATTTACTTCTGCTGCATTGTCGACATCGGTTGAATCGTGTTCTGGCCCTCCTACAGCTTCCAAAAAGTTGGATGCATCCTTCAATACATCCGGAATCAATAGTTGAGTGTTATCTTTTCGGGATGTTCTCCAGGGAGGCAAAAGTGGTCCTACAAGGGCAATAACTATCAACCAAAGCAAAATTATTATAAAGTTCTTCATCATTGCAAGAGGGTTATCAAGTCCAGATTGAGTCCACATAAGTTTGACTATCCAAATCCCTCCTTCGATTACTATGGATAAATCGCCTTGGTCTGTTAACTTAAATTGAAGATTTCTACCAGCTAAAAATCCTGTTTCAGCTATAGATGTCACTTGATCAAATGCACCCTCTTTTACGCCAGCTTGGAGTTCCGTTACCGATTTCATAATGAGTGGAAGATACGGTATCAATGATGATGGTAAGAGACTATCTATGCCGTTTGTAGCGTTGAGAGAGGCCTCCCCGCCAGAAATGGGTGCTAAAAGTGTCCCTAACACCTCCTGGTCTACCTGGAATTCGATTCCATTCTGAACGTAATCCACCATTCCCATGCCAAAAAGACCAAATGCCGTCAACAAAAAAGCTGGAAAGACGTATGTTATTTTAGACAAAGGTCCATATTGAAAAGATGATACCCAAAAGGACCACAGGGCTATCGTAGCTAAAAAGAGCCCATCACCTACAGATGCTGCTGCTAAAACTGCTGTGATAGATGCCAAGGCAAAGAAACTAATGACCAAAAAGATTGGTACCATGATGCCTGGTGTAAACACGTAAGTTGGAATTCTCATCACAACAATGCTTCCAAACATCCCGAGTAAATACTTTTGAGATGAAGGAATGATGCGAGGTAGGTCAGCATACGCGAAGGTGTATGCTATGAAACCAACAGCTGTCATGCGAAGTGTTGTTTCTAGTCGTGCTAATGCTACTTGAGGAGAGGTAGTTGTTTTATTGGGCGCCATGATGTTGTTCGTAAAATTGCGGAAGAGAGGAGATTCCACCGTGAGTTGTTGGTTGTCTTCTTTTACAATCTATTGAATATTTTCAGTTTTGGCTTTTTGCCCAGTAGGTATTTTCTGCTTGGCAGGAGATGCTTAAAAAAAGATGAACTATCTGCTTCTTTTCCTTCGATTTTTTTATGATGAGCAGGGCTTCTCTCGCTAGAAAAATCACGAATACAAGATTGAAAATACCAGAATTCTGAAAATGTGCTTGTTCCCTGACAACAAAAGTAGGGTTCTCATTATTTTTGCTTATTACCGGTACACTCTGGTCGACACTCAGCTTCATACTGTGCCATAATACCCGTCATATCGTCTGAAGCAGATGGTTGAGAAGATCCAAATCCTAAAAAGTATTAGAATATCATTCACTTCCTGGTACGTACCACATGTACGAACTCGTACCAGCTACTCCTACATAAGACTGGCGCCATTAAAATGTTACCCCCTAGATTAATTCGACTCCTTTTTTT